>SNQJ01S0002707.1:75244-96612 GCA_010110895.2 Picea sitchensis | reverse complement strand
CCCCCCCCCCCCCCTTTCCTCACAATACCACAACATGTGACCAAATCCTAAACGAACACCATGAGAGTGGATGCATGTTTCCATTGTTGATTCTTGACAAAAACCAAAGATGAGGTGGCTAGCATGGAGTGGGCCATCAAAAGAAAAAGACAAAAAATCTCCAAGGATCAACTAGAAGTAGATTTCAAAAGATGGGTCCTTAACCAAGGCTACTGCAAACTCACAAGACACAAAGATATTTAAATTGATTGAGCTCTACTAGCTAAATAAGGATTTCATCGCTGAGGGGGTGGAGGAGAAAGGCAAGAAACAACAAGCCATTATGAAAAAGTTGAATGTGATGGACCAGAAAGTTTGATGCCTTATGCAGAGAATTTTTTAATATTGAGATTACAATGAATAGTTATGCATAGACCCAAAACAACTCAGTGAACGAAAAAAATCATGTCCCAAATTATGTAGGTACCCCCTCAAATCCCATTATGCTAGATGATGAAACTGAAATTCAGGTAACTAAGCAACCTTGCAACACACCCCAAACTCACTTCTAGGCATATGTCACGGAAAATAAACCTTTGTCATATATTGCAAAAAATATTTTTTTAATTCTTTACCTTACTCTTTATTTCTCTAATACCATCAATCAATTAATTGTAGCCTTACTAAAGGCTCATATAACCTTATACTCCACTATGATACCAATAAGAGGTATGATCTGCATATGAAACAATATGCAGACCCAACAACAACATGCAATACAAATCATATCTATGCGTAACACATAATAACATTTAGAAATATAAAATGTTCAACACAATAGAAATTAAACACATAATTACACATAATAAACAATATGTAAAACACATAACATAATTCTTACCTTTATGTAAAATAACCAACTAGATGCACACCTCAGACGTTCCACCTAGCCATAGACATTGATGTTTTAGCACACTCAACAATAGGTCACCCCCAAGTTGGGGATATGACTCCACTAGGGAAACAGATACCTAAGCCAACTAAGGTCTCATGGTCAACACAATAATGTTTAGGCCAAGGTACCAAACCCTAGCAACAAATTCAACCACACTCTCACCCCCCTCAACATGCAAAACCGAAGGAAGTGTACCCCCTTCTATGCTCTACAATCCCTCAAGTTGTACCACTTTCCTTCTAGGGATCCAATACAGTCTAGCCAAGAAGTCTCAAATTTACGTCTCTAGGAGCTCCAGATGCTATAATGGAGTTTCTAGGTACCCTCCAAGCCTCACACAAAGGGAAACATATCCCAAAAAATTCTCCCTCCAGGGCTCCAGCCTTTCCCAAGGAGAATTGTTCACCCAAATCCACCTAGGAACTCACAGGGTTTCACAAGATAACATGATCATAGCAACTCACTAGCTCACACCCAATATCCATAGACCAAAAATGGCAAGTTAAAATGATGAGAATGAATTATTTTTCCACTAAAACCAAAGTGTATATATGCATGTTCCATTTCTGAAAAGTGGCAACCAACGAACTCCTTCCCCACCACTTGGGAACTTAGGATAAAATCATATGAATAAAAAATAGGCTATGAATTAGGATCAATTTAATATTTGACTTAGCCCCCTTTTCTTAATCCCATTTGCTAATCCCTTAGCCCCCTTTCCCTCTGGTGTAGTCCTAGGCCCCCATACTCTCTTTCTGAACTTGCTTTGCAACAATGATGTATTGTATTATTATATCATAGTGTGATTACAATTTACAATGTCAGACTCATCAAACTTTAGTATGGTGCCTCTCCCACATAATATCACACATGCACTGTAATGCAGTAGCATCATTGTCAAGCACGCGGAGAAAAACCCATCAGCGTATGGGAATCTGTACGAGAGCTCAACGTTGTCATTTGCATCAAACATTTTGAAGTATGCCTTAACTCAATGTCGAAATAATATTTGGAGGCACGCTTGAGCAATCACGAGTGAAGAAGTGGGAGTTTCCATTCCGACTCTCGAATGCGACTACACCAAAATAGTCGTAGGATAGGTTGTAATGTAGACAAGTAGCCAGGGGAAACCCTAAGAGCCCTCAGAGATAAATAGAGGTTTTATACGCCCAAATGAGGTTGGTTGCAGGGTAGATAGCTGAAAATTAGAGAACTGCAAATTAGTAGGAGATTTCAGAGTTTCAATATTTGTTGTTCATTTATAGTTGTAACCATTTTCACTTATGAATATAACAGAGGAAAATTCACCCAATGTATGGTGTGGACATTGTTTTGCAATTCTTTGTTATTTTGTTTTCATGAATGAATGAATGAATTTCATTATGAATAGATCTGACTGCGAATGTTAGGATAAGTTTCAATTGTTTCTCTTTTGTCGAGTGGTGCAAGGTGTGCACATAGAACACAAGGAGTGCGTTGATGGAATCTGTTTCGTTTCTGAATCTCAGAAGAGATGGTACAAAACTTTCCTTTTGCAAGGAGTGCAAATAGATTGGTGCAAAGTGTGCACAGTCGTCCGCAAGAATTTGAACCTTGCGTAAAGATCTGGTGCAAGGAGTGCACAGATCCAAGATTTGACTAAGTGTCCAAGGGACTTTGCGAGAAGTCGAAGAACCAGAAAAGGAGAAACCCAGGATGGTGAAAGGAATTTCTCTTCGAGAAATCCTTTGGATCTGAGTTATCGAAATCCCTAAAATGCAAGGAGTGCACGGGAAATCAGAGTCTTCACAAGATCGAGCTCATGAAGAATAAAACTTGTCATAAGTGTTAACGAGATCAAAGAAACAGACTCGCAGGAAGGACAAAGGTTGAAGCCTTTGAATCCTTCAAAAATATTCTAAGTCTTAAGAAAACGTAAGCTCAGGGGGGAAGATCTAGACCGTCTGATCAACATCCAGACAATGAGGAGCAAGCACAGAGGAGGATGATCTCAGTCATTTGGTCTAAGTGCAGAAGAATAATAGTCGCTCGATCAAGGTAAAGTGCACTAACGATAAGATTTAAGAGTACACAGGAGGAGCGGGGTTGCGAAATTCTGAAATCATCAGAACCGTCCATCAAGGGGAACACGCGGCGAGAAATCAGTGTTTCACTGAGTCATGACTCAAGGAAGTCAAAGGCAGAGTTGTAAGAGCTTGCGAATCACGAAATTGCAATTTGATCCAAGTCATCAGATCAAGGAGAGATCTGGATGGTTGGTTGCCCAGAAAGATATCGGGAGAAGGGAGGTGAGCGGTCCTCCAACTTCGTGAAATGTGAATTCCCTATAGGCGAAAAGGATATCAGGACCGTTGGATCGCGGTGATTGTGGACCATTGATTTGGCACTCTGAAATATTGGTATTTCGGGGTTTCGGAGGTTGGGAGAGTTGGGGTGATTCACATGCGAATACCCGATACACGAAGTCATGACACACCTTCTGATCAGGCAAGTGGTCACAGTTGTGGTCACATGAAGGAAAGGGCTTAGCCAGAGAAGAGCTAATGCTTGTTTGGTATTGAGGTTTGAACAACACTCAGGAGAGGGTTCACGGGTCTCATACGATCTGCATCTTTGGAGAGAGGACCTATGTAACTGGGTTTGGGGGTCTAGTAGAGACTCGAAGAGTCAATCAGACTCAGTTTCTTGATCGATCCTAGATCGGGAGGTCGAGCAACCCTTAGGAGAGAAGGGCAGTCTGCATCAAGTGGTATCAAAGATGAAATTTTGCTTGCAGACAATAGGCAAAGGAGAGGAGACAGAAGAAATTGAATTTTTACTCTGCGTGTGATAGACAGTCAACACAATTCCACCAAGGAGATGAGGAGAAGCACCTTTATCCAATTGAGTTGTAGAAAGGGAGATGTGAGAACTTTGTGCAATATGAGAGGTGATGGAGGCAGCACAAAGATGAGCATCTAATACAGGAGACATCAACAATGTAGAGAGTAAAGCGGTAGAAGTCGAATAAGTTGCAGGAGAGGATGTAGTCAAAGAATGCTTGTTGAGAGCAGTTTTTATATTGGGAGGCAGAGCCAAGATAGAGGTCCCAATGTATGAAGGAAATTTAGATGCTAAAGAGATGCTGGATTGGATAAGATCCATTGACAAACATTTCGGCTATGAAGATGTCGATGAAGAGAGAAAGGTGAAACAGGTTGTCACTAGGCTCAAAGGACATGCAACACTGTGGTGGGATGAACTAAAGGCTGAGAGGAGGAGCCAAGGAAAATAGAAGATAAAAATTTGGGACAGAATGGTAGCCAAGATGAAGCCTAAGTTCATTCCCAAGTATTATCAGATTAATCTGTTTAGGAAAATGCAGAACCTGAGACAGAAGGGATGACAGTTAAGGAGTACACAAAGGATTTCTTTATGCTGAACATCAGAACTGGACAAAGGGAGAGAGAAGAAGAAAAAGTATCCATATATATAAATGGCCTGAGATATGAAATCCAGGATGAGCTCAACATGATGTCAGTAAAAACAGTGGAGGATGCTTATCAGTTTGCGCTGAAGGAAGAGAAGAAGTTGTCCAGAAAACAAAACCAACGAGGAAGAGGTAAAATCCCAATCCTAACCAGAGGTAAGGGAGTTACCCATGACAAGGCACATAATTCTAAAGAAGAGGCTGAAAAACCACACAGTCACTCGGAAAGAGGAGAAAATTCCCAAGGAAGACAGGGTGGTGGAAGAAGTTCTTCTAGAGGAAGAGGAATAAGAGGAGGAGGATAAGTAAGGTGTTATGCCTGCGGAAAGACATGGCACATGTCTTGGGAATGTCTCGAGAAAAAGAAAGGAGGAGTTGAAGCTCACATTTCATAAGCACAGAGAAGAGATGTTGAAGTAGAAGGAGCAGAGGATGGGAGATCCCTGATGTTGAGGAAAGTTCTCTTAAAACTAGAGGTAGAAGTTGAAGGGTCGGTTCAGAGGAATAGTCTCTTTGGGACAACTTGCAAGACTAAAGACATAGTATGAAAGGTGATAATTGACAATGGGAGCACTGATAACTTATTATCCACAGATATGGTGGAGAAATTGGAGTTGGATACAACTGCACATCTGAATCCATACAAAGTCTCATGGTTGCAGAAAGGACACCAGGTAATGGTTACTAAACAATGCTTGGTTGAATTTAAGATAGGAGGATATAGAGATGAAATTATGTTTGATGTAATTCCCATGGATGTATGCCATATTTTGTTGGGAAGACCATGGAAGTTTGACAGGAATTCCATTCATGATGGGAGGAATAATACACACACCTTGGAGAAGAATGGTAGAACACACATGTTGTTGCCAATAGAGGAGAATAAAGTGAAGGAGGAGGCCATCACAAGCATACTTCTCATGAGTGGGAAGGAACTCCTGAAAGAAGTCAAGAAAGAATAGGAGATGCAGTTCGTTGTGGTGAGGAACCCCAAAGTTATCCTTACAAGTAATTCAATGGATCATTTGCTTGAAGAAGTTTAGGAATTATTGGATAATTTTATTGACATAGTGGTGGATGATCTACCTAACTCATTACCACCCATCAAAAGTATCAGTCACCATATTGACTTGGTACCAGGAGCAAGTCTGCCAAACAAAGCAACATACAAATTGACACCTCGAGAGAACGAGGAAGTGAAGAACCAAGTCCAGGAGCTGTTAGACAAGGGTTTGGTCAGAGAAAGCTTGAGTCCATGCGCAGTACCAACTGTGTTGAGTCCAAAGAAGGATGGAGGATGGAGAATGTGTACAGAATCAAGAGCCATTAACAAGATCAACATCAGGTATAGATTCCCTTTACCAAGAATGGATGATTTAATGGACTGTTTAAGTGGAGAAAATTTATTTTCTAAGATAGATTTGAAAAGTGGATATCACCAGATTAGAATGAGAGAAGGTGATAAGTGGAAAACAACCATTAATACAAATGAAGGATTATATGAGTGGCTTGTTATTCCATTTGGCTTAACAAACTCTCTAAATAATTTTATGAGGCTGATGAATAAAATACCGAAAGATTCCATTGGAAAGTTTGTGGTTGTGTATATGGATGATATATTGATCTTTAGCAGGACTAAAGAGGAGCATTTGAGGCACCTAACACTAGTGATGAGGAGGCTACAACATGAGAAGTTGTTGATAAATATGAAGAAGTCCTATTTTATGAAGACATAACTCATCTACTTGGGTTTTGTGATCTATTCAAATGAATTGAAGATGGATGCTGAGAAGGTGAAAGCAATCAAAGAATGGTCGTCACCAAGGAGCATGTTTGAAGTAAGAAGCTTCCATGGATTAGAGATATTCTATAGGAAGTTCATCAGAGACTTCAATGGAATTTGTGCGCCAATGATGGACAGGGTGAAGAAGAAGCAAAAGTCTTTTAAATGGACAGAGGAGGCCGAGAGGAGCTTCAATATACTGAAGGAGAAAATAATAGAACGACCAATTATGGTCTTGCCAAGTTTTGAAAAGAAATTTCAAATGAGATGTGATGCAAGTGGAGTTGCAATAGGATCATTTTTGAGTCAGGATAATAGAATTGTTGCCTATTTCAATGAGAAACTGAATGAGACCAAGAGAAAATACTCCACGTATGATAAGAATTTTTATGCCATAATTCAAACCTTGAAGAAGTGGAGACATTACCTTGTCCCACAAGAATTTGTCTTGTATAGCAATAACCAGGCTTTACAATTCATAACCAGGCAGGAAAAATTGAATCAGAGGCATGCACAATGGGTTGAGTTTATGCAGAATTTTACTTTTGTCATAAAACATATTGTCGGGAATGCTAACAAATTTGTTGACACATTAAGCAAGAGATGTTTGATTCTGCAAGAATTTTAGGTGAGGGCCTTGGGGTTTGAACACCTTAAGGACATGTATTTTGATGATATAGATTTCAAGGAATCATATGAAGCATGTGCAAATCCTATGATGAGAGATAGAATCCAGTGGACAGAGTACATGATTCAAGATGGATTGTTGTTCAAGGGAAATTAGTTGTGCATACCAAAATGCTCGATGAGGATAACCTTTTGAAGGAAAATCATAGTGGAGGATTGGTTGGACATTTCGGCCATGATAAAACGTTTGCACAGTTGAGAAATTCATACTATTTTCCAGGTATGAGAATAGAAGTGATAAAGTTTGTGAAAAGATGTAGAATCTGCCAACATGCAAAAGGGAAAATAAAGAACATTGGATTGTATCAACCATTTCCAATACCAGAGAGGCCTTGGGATGCAATAGGCATGGATTTCATGTTGGGACTACCAAGAACGGAAAGAGGATTTGATTCCATATTTGTGGTGGTGGATAGATTTTCAAAGATGGCACATTTTATCCCATGCCAGAAGACCAGTGATGCAACACATGTTGCAAATATGTTTTTCAAGGAAGTTGTAAGACTTCACGGCCTACCCAAAAGCATTGTCTCAAACAAAGACACAAAATTTGTTGGTCACTTTTGGAGAACATTGTGGAAGAAGTTGGGCACAGATTTGTCCTTCATCTCATCCTATCACCCTCATACATATAGATAGACTGAGGTGGTAAACAGAAGTTTGGGAAACTTGTTGAGGAGTCTGGTTACTAAACACCATAATCAGTGGGATCATATTTTTCCACAAGAAGAATTTGCATACAATGACTCACCAAATAGGAGCACTGGAAAGAGCCCATTCCAAATATTGTATGGAATGCAACCAAGGGGAGTATCTGAGTTGAGAGACTTGGAATAGAGTGAGATTAGGAGCGCATGAGAAGAAGATTTTGCTGCAGAAATACAAAATCTCCATAGCTAGATTAGAGGAAAGTTGTAGAGTTCTAACCAGGGGTACAAGTGCAGAGCTGATCAACATCGCAAAGAAGTTCAGTTTGAATTAGGAGATCAGGTTCTGGCACATCTTAGGAAAGAAAGGTTCCCTAGAGGAACATATAACAAGTTAAAAATGAAGAAGATAGGGCCATGTAAAATATTGAGGAAGTTTGATGCAAACGCCTATGAGATTGCGCTGCCGGATGATGTGGGAATATCGTCCATATTCAATGTTTTAGACATGTATCCTTACAGGGAAGATGACACTGAGGGATCAAAAGATTGAGAGAAGGCCCAATGGGAGAAACAAATGCATATAGCAGAAAAACCACAAATGGAGAAGATTGTTGATCAGAGGATTGGAAAAACGACTAGGAGGAAGACCTATTTTGAATATCTGGTCAAGTGAAAGGGACACCCAATAGAATATGCCAGTTGGGAAAATGAAGCTGATATACAGAATCATGGAAAGTCGGTGCAGGAGCTCATGGACAGGAGTCCATGAATTTTTGTCAAGGGGAGTATGATGCAGGAGCATCGTTGTCAAGCACGTGGAACAAGACCCATCAACGTCTGGGAATCTGTACGACAGCTCAACGTTGGAAGTTGCAGTAGACATTTTGAAGTATGCCTTAACTCAGCACCGAAATAATCTTTGGAGGCACGCTTGAGCAATCGTGAGAGAAGAAGTGGGAGTTTCCACTTCGAATCTGGAATGAGACTACACCAAAATAGTTGTAGGATAGGTTGTAATGTAGACAAGTATCCAGGGGAAACCCTAAGAGCCCTTAGAGATAAATAGAGGTTTTTTACGCCCAAATGAGGTTGGTTGCAGGGTAGGTAGCTGAAAATTAGAGAACTACAAGTTAGTAGGATATTTCAGAGTTTCAATTTGTGTTGTTCATTTACAGTTGTAACCATTTTCACTTATGAATATAATAGAGGAAAATTCACCCAATGTACGGTGTGGACATTGTTTTGCAATTCTCTGTTATTTTGTTTTCATGAATGAATGAATGAATTTCGTTATGAATAAATGGGACTATGAATGTTAGGACAAGTTTCAATTATTTATCTTCTATCGAGTGGTGCAAGGTGTGCACACAGAATGCAAGGAGTGCATTGACGGAATTTGTTTTGATTCTGAATCTCAAAAGAGATAGTACGAAACTTTCCTTTTGCAAGGAGTGCAAAGAGACTGGTGCAAGGCCTGCACAGCCGTCCGCAAGAATTTGAACCTTGCATAAGGATCTAATGCAAGGAGTGTACAAATCCAAGATTCGACTATGTGTCGAAGGGACTATGAGAGAAGTCGAAGAACCAGAAAAGGATAATGTCAGGAGGGCAAGAGGAATTTCTCTTTGAGAAATCGTTCAGATCTGAGTTATTGAAATCCCTAAAATGCAGGGAGTGCGCGGGAAATTGGAGTCTTCACAAGACCGAGCTCAGGAAGAACAACACTTGTCATAAGTGTTAACGAGATCCGAGAAACATAATCGCGGGAAGGACAAAGGTCGAACCCTTTGAATCCTTCGAAAATCTTAAAATTCTAAAGAAAACGTAATCTCAGGGGGAAATATCTGGACCGTTTGATCAGTGTCCAGACAACGAGGAACAAGCATAGAGGAGGAAAGATCTTAGTCGTTCGGTCTGAGTGCAAAAGAATCGTAGTCTCCCGATCAAGGTAAAGTGCACTAATGATAAGCTTTGAAAGTACACAGGAGGAGTGGGGTTGTGAAATTCTGAAATCATCGGAACCGTCCATCAAGGGGGACATGTGGCAAGAAATCGATGTTTTGCTAACTCATGACTCAAGGAAGTCAAAGGCAGAGTTGTAAGAGCTCGTGAATCGCGAAATCGTGATTTGATACGAGCCATCGGATCAAGGAGAGATCTGGACCGTTGGTTGCCCAAGGAAATATCGGGATTCGAGAGTTTAGATATCAGGATAAGGGAGGTGAGTGGTCCTCCAACTTCGCGAAATGCGAAGTCTCGATAAGCAAAAAGGAGATCAAGATCATTGGATCGCGGTGATTATGGAACTTTGATTTGGTGCTCCGAAATATTGGTATTTCGGGGTTTCGGAGGTCGAGAGAGTCGGGGTGACTCACATGTGAAGACCCGATACGCGAAGTCACGATGCGCCTTTTGATTAGGCGAGTGGTCATAGACATGGTCACATGAAGGAAAGGGCTTATCCATAGGAGAGATAGCACTCGTTTGGCATTGAGGTTTGAACAACGCTCAGGAGAGGGCTTGCGGGTCTCATACAACCTGCATCTTTGGAGAAAGGACCTGTGTAAGTGGGTTTGGGGGTCTAGTAGAGACCCGAAGAGTCAATCTGACTCAGTTTCTTGATTGATCCTAGACCAGGAGGTCGCACATCCCTTAGGAGAGAAGGGGGGTCTTCATCACACTCTATCCCAAAACATATATTGTAATGTACCCTCTTACTAAAAACATCAAAATGGGGAAAATAAAATCAGTTTATGCAAAGCTCAATCAACCATATTTATTGTTTATATGCATTAAGCCATCATCTAGAATACATTTCCATCTATTCTTGATCTATGACACCTTTAGAAATAGAACAAGAACTAGATCATCTATTTTTGGATCCTCTTTGGTCTGATCTAAGTCACCATTTTCATTTAAGAGCTTCTCATTTAGCATGATGTCCCTACATTTATTTATCCCTTCCTTTGAGCCTTAGTTGATCTATCCAAAACTACAGTAATACAGGCCATAAATTGTAGCATTGGGACACCAGAGATAGTGAGATATGATATCCTAAGTGGAAAATAAGTGGATCATATCCCTTTGCTTTTCTCCCATCTATATCATGAGATTAAGTTCAAATTACAAGAAATTAAGAGAAACGGTTGTGGAGTGTTAAAGAATAGGCTAAATGTGTGTTGGTAATTGCATGAGCAGCCATCCCATAGACAATATGATGTCCTTCATTAAATTCTTTGTAATTGACATGAAATGCAAAAATTCCATAATCCCTTTAAGAATCAAATCCATGGTGGATATTTTCTTGCACACATTGAATGACAAAGGATATAAAAAAAATTCTTAATTCATAGACCAAGCTAAGCACATGAATGGGTGATTTCAAAGTGTATAGTCTCTATATTTGTACAAGTTTTCTTCTACATGCACCAAATTTTATCTACAATTTTTCACAAGGCTTTTCATGTCCCACTATATTGTTTGAGGAAAAATATATGGATGATTCCAATTGAAACCAACTTTGCTTAACTTCTGTAAAATCCAAAGAAAAAGATAACCAATTATTGAAGTGGGCCTCTATTCCCAGTGATCTAATTGTAGAAATTTAATCTAAATTTTCTCATGGAAAGCAATCCATTCTCAGAATATAACTACGAGGTCTCAATAATGTTCCTTACCAATAATGAAATTAATTAGTCTTGTTTTTTGTTTAACATGAATGTGGATCCTCTAGATGAACTACCAAAATTCCTCCTTGTGCCAAGATGTAGATCAAATGGTATAGAATGATTCTCAATATGTATGAGGTTCAATACCCTACATCTATGTCTCTTGGCAAGTTCCAAGGGAAATAAGAAACCCAGAGAGGGTGGGGGTTTTAACATTCTTTGTGAAGTTCATTACTGAGACGTAGGAAATGGGATTCTCATATGCCTTGAAATATCCAAGATATTGACTTAATTCTGATGTGAAAAAACAAAATAAGATGTTAGCAAAGATGAACCTAGAGTTTGCTCATCAAAGATAGCATCCATCGAATGATCACTTCTTACTTAGTCAAATCATATAGTCGATAGGATTTAGACTCTTTAGAGTAGTTCACCATGATGCAAAACTAACTCTTAGGAACTAACTTCTACTTGTCATCTGAAATATGAGCCAAAACTATTCATCCAAAGAGTTTGAAATGTCCAATCAAGGGTTTCATTCCAACCTATATCTTAAGAGGAGTCACATCCCACACTTCCCTAATTATAACCCTATTTAGAATGTAACTTGAGCAAGAAAGAGATTTTGCTCAAAACTTGGTTGGTATTCCTTGTTGATGCATGTAGCATCGAACAAGTACTTCCACATTGACTGGGTGTCTTTCATGTGGAAGTCGTAGAAAGTATTCTAAGTGTGAGACTGTACTTTGATTAAAGTAATTTTTAAAGGAAAGTGTTTTTATTAGCGAGTTGAGTTTTATTTAAGGAAAATGATTTAATTAGCATTAGTGAATTAAATAATACTCATTGATCTCAAGTGAGGTAGAAGTAATCACGTGACGATTATCAAGCGCATAATTCTAGATGGAGTGAAGGATCATTTGATCCTTAATTTGATTGGGAAAGACAATTGTCAGGGACATGTGGGAGGCTCTGAAGGGTTTATTTCAGAGCAAGAATGAGAATCACAAAATGGTGTTGATAGAGAAGCTCAGGGACACAAAGATGACAAGATCAGACACGATGATAATTTATCTCACCCGGATTGAATAGGTTTGAGATGAACTGGATGCAATTGGGGAGATAGTGATTGATTCAGAATTGGTGAGGACAACATTAAAAGTATTCACGAAGCAATGGACATCGTTCATCAAAGGAATTATAGTATGTGAGAACCTTCCTAATTGGTCAAGGTTGTGGGATGACTTCATTCAAGAGGAACTTCAAGATGAAGAATTGAATGGATATAGACATAAGAATGATGATGAGAACCTTGTTCTTGCAAGCCAGGAAAAGAAGGGCAAGTTCAATAAGATTGTCAGTGGAGAGTCTACCTCTCAAGATGACAAGAAGAAGGACATGAGAAAATTCAAGTGCTTTTCATGTTACAAGTTTGGGAATTATGTAGGGAAATGTCCAAACAAGAAGAAGGGAGGGAACGAAACAAAACTAGAGGTATATGCGTCGGAAAAAAACTCAAATGGATGATTTTTGCAAGAAGTTTTAACAAACAAAGTTCTTACTTGTTTCCTAGACATCCTTGAGCACAATATCAGTTGGTGCATAGTTGATAGATAGTGGAGCCACATGTCATATGACAGGAGCATAGGAGTTGTTCAAAATATTCATAGAGTTTGACTCAGATATGTATGTGGAACTTGTTATGGGGACCAAGCATGCAGTGAATGGGTCTAGAACAGTGTCATTACAGATGGAGTCACGGGGTGTGTTGAGAGTAATGGATGTTATATGGGTGCCAGAACTCAGGAGGATTGTTCTCTCAGTCTCATAGATTGAGAAGAAGGGATATGATGTAGCATTTCGGGATGGAAAGGCATTGATCAAGCCTAGATGATCTAGCGTAGACACAACAATTTTTTTTGGCATTAGAGAGAGAAACTTGTATAGGCTAAAGGACCATCCTATGCGATCAGTGGAAAGAAACAAAGTGGTAGAGAACAAGGACCAGGTAGCTCTAAAGGTTGAGCAACTCAGAGGGAGTCAGCCTTTAGGTTCAAGTGGGAAGCAACAGCCTTCCAAGTCTGTCCAGAAGGAGTCATGATTTGAAATGACCATGCAGGATTCTCAGGGACAGGAGGATTTTAGGAGCATGATAAGAGGGAAGTCTTCATAGATGAGTCTAAGCGAGATGGCATGGATAACTTCTATTTCAGAGAGACCAATCAATCAAGTGGATTGGAGAGCATCCATGGTAGAAGATCTGGTAGTGAAGACAGAGCCAACTCCAGGTGGAAGAAGTACCTTCCTCACTAAGAGGGAGTGTTGATTAATGTAGCATCGGACATGTACTTCCACATTGGCTTGGTGTCTAGCATGTGGAAGTCGTCGAAAGTATTCTAAGTGTGAGACTTTACTTTAATTAAACTATTTATTAAAGGAAAGTGTTTTTTTTAGTGAGTTGAGTTTTATTTAAGGAAAATGTTTTAATTCACATTAGTGAATTAAATAAGAGCCATTGATCTCAAGTGAGGTGAGAAGTAATCTCAATTGTCAATCACTTTGGAGAGTAGGGTTAGGTCATAAATCAATATTATAAAAGCAAGGCTAGGGTAAAGGAGAAGATACTTTTGGTGAGAGACCAAGGTGGGAATTTTACACATAGATAACAAAGAAGGATTTTTGCTAGTGTGAAGTCACTTGAGAGTGTAGAAGCAAAGAAGGAAGTTTGCTTACATTGTATGAGTGAGGAGATCTCATTGATTGGGTGAAGAGATTTCATTCAAGTGTTGATGCATAGAGGGTTGGATAACGAAGGATTGTGATTTGAGATCTTGGATAGATAGAGAAGGATTTCCATCTAGAGATCATACAGGGCAAGGATCAGAGAGAGAATAGGTAGCTACAGGTGGGTTTAAATTGATTGAAGCCAGAGGAAAGAGTTGCACCGTACAGAAGTTGTCATATAGTATTCACATATGTGTATGTGGGTTAAAGTGGCGATAAGCATGTATACGTGAGTGCCCATGGAAACAGACATGTATACGCAGGTGAGATGAAGGAGAGGCGTGTACACCTCAAAAAATAAAAATAACATTTTAAATACAAAAAAAAAACAAAATGTTAAAATAAAAATAACATTTTAATAAGAAAAAACAAAATATTAAAATTTCCTTCTCCATATCAATTTTCTCCACCATGACGACATATATAAAACATTTTCACTTTAGGAATATATTTCACGAGACCTATAAAGTAATGGAAATGTTGAACGAATATGTCCATGTGCATGATGGCATCATGCTTTTACTTCCATGCAGAGTCATTTTGCATTTATTCGTGTGTTCACGTGGATGAGCACACATTTGATTGAGTAAAACAAAAAGTCACACCGACATCTCATCTTCTTTAATAATAAATATTTCATTAATTATTACATCGAGAGTAGTGAGGTGCTCTATAGTCTAGTATGGGGAGATGTTGTGACATGATGTTAGATTAGATAACAATCTACGTATTTATTAAATTAAAATTTACACAATAAAAAATTTGATCCCTCTTGGTGCTTAATAGATCTAGGTCTAAGATGGATCTACACACCGAGATAGATCCAAGTTTAAGATGGATCTACGATGGTCGATAACTCAATATTGACTTCATTCTCACCAAAAGGATGGTGGGTCGTGGAAAAATCGGTTTCAAGTGTTCCAATATTCAAAGGCGTTTGAGGCTTTCCATATCTCTCCATGTCATAATGAGCTTAAAATTGGGTAGATGACAAGTCAACAATAAATATAATTTCAAAATATTTATTTAGTTTGAATGGAATATTTTTTATGGAAATTAAAAAATATCTATATATTTAATTTAAATGGAAGTTAAAAATATTTATTTAAAATAAATGGAATATTTTTTATGGAAATTAAAAATATTTATTTGATTTAAATTGAAGTTTTTTCGTCAATTCTTGCTAGCACATCCAGTTAAGGTGTGGGTTTAGTTTGCTAGGAACCCAATTTAATACCCTTACGGTGTGTTTAGTCGATAGGAGACACCCAAAAATCCATCCATGTTAAGGGTTGGTGCACTCCAATGCGATCCAAACAAAAAAAAAATGAAGATTTTTCATTGAAATTAAATATTTTTAATGAAATTCCAAATTTTAATATTGGAATTATATAATTTAAGTATTATAAGAATGTTGAGATTTGATAGACCATAATTTAATTAATTTAAAATAATTTTAATAAAATTAAATTATTAATATGCTATTTTATTTTAATTAGATTAATTAGGTTTAGCTTGGGTGGTTGGGAGAAATGGTTGTTAACTTACTCATCATCCAAGTTCAAATCTTACAAGTGACATGTTTGATTTCTTAAGTGTTTGATCTCTTGTGGCATTGGAAAGGTATCAACGACCTCACTCTTGTCTTCCAACTCAAAGAGAATCTAACTTTACCCAACAATACCCAATACCCAATGTTGTCTAACTGTTCTAAGAAATGGTTTTTTTCGCTGGAATCCGGTGACATAAATATAAACGAAATTATTATTTTTTGTTGTTTAATTTATTTTTTTCTGAATGCAAAAATGGATTCAGCGAAAAGCCCCTAGGGCACTCGGATTATACAAAAATAATCACTCAAATCTGTGGATCTAAAAACTTATCACCGTATTTCAGGTAAATATCCCCGGAAAATATCGTCGAAGAAAAGTCTTTTCATAGAACATTTGGACTATGTATTTGGTTAATATCATTTGAATCAATATCTAAACAAGAAAATGTGTTTTTTAATGTTATTACTCTCGATATCAATAGTTCAGTAGAACAAATTCTTTATTCTCTAATTTTTATGAAGAGTGATACTTAAACCATCATTTTGACTTTTGAGAAGTTATAAAAACAATAATTATTCAACAGGGTAAACTGCACTTATTTGCAATTTTTTTATTTTGGCTTCAAGGTCTAGCATTATTCAACTATGGAGCAAATTCATGTATTTATAATCTCAACTCCTTTTAATTTTATAATGCAGTAATATTCTTTTGGAATTGACACCTTTAGTAGTACATTGTGATAGGAGCAAATCATTGACTTTGGTCGTCTTGTAATGTTATGGAACAAAAACCTCTAGGAAGGGAATTACAATGATGATCACAAATCCCTTACCAAAGGAAATAAGGATATACCTTTGGGTTATAGTGGCAATCAATAGGTTTGATCTCTAGCCTAGCCCAAATCACTCCTACGAGTTAATGATTCCAATGGTTAAACATAATAATAATAATAATAACCAAAGGAAATATAGGTAAGTTTAGGGTTTTTACATTTTAGGGGCAAAATTTCGCAGATGGGTGAAATTAGCGGATTTCAAATTTTGGTTGGGCGAATTTTTTGACTTGGTGTGCTTTATATTTTTTATTTTTGTGTTAACCTCAATATATATATATATATATATATATATATATATATATATATATATATATATATATATATATATAAATTAGCCATACTTGTGTTCTTGAGAAAAAGAGAGAGAAAGAGAATTGGTTTGAAATATATATATATATATATATATATATATATATATATATATATATATATATATATATATATATATATATATATCAGTGCTCAACATGTATTTCTGAAAAGAGAGAAAGAATTATATATGATTAGCCAACATGTATTTACGAAAAGAGAGAAGAGAATTGGTTTTCAACCATTGAAATTTATGCTGCAACCTTCCATTCACCAAAATTTATAGAATGGAGTTTTTTTGGGGATGATTTCGCCCTCTCCATTTGGTGTGGATTGGCTTCCAGTGCTCACTCACCCCAATTTCATGGAATGGTTTTTTTTTAGTTATATCTCCTCGGGGTTACAGGGGAACCGTGAAGTATTTGTTGCTATTTTTGCATCTTCCTGGATATTCATATCCAATGCAAGAATCAGGAACCCTTCCAGAATGAGGTGTATGTGCTTGTTCATGAAGCCGACATCCATGGAATTCGAATTTCAAAATCAATAATATACCCACTTGCGACAACCCTGGTACTTCCAAACCCTTTACAATTGCATTGTATCTCCATGTTTCTTTCTTACCTCTTTCCTCGATCATTGATTTCCAACATATTCTATAGGTCTAACTACAAGCTACCTAGGAGTTCCATTCTGGCAATTTGTCTACAACAACGAAGGTTAAATTTGGATATGTTATATGCCTTAGACAACCATCAAGAAAACTTTATCATTGGCATCTGAATCATAACTAAATAGGCATACGCAACCAACAAAAAACTTAATGTGTGTAAGGAAAAATTGCTCCTGGTTGAAATTATAGTCCAACATGTACAACATCAATGTAAGAAGATTTGAAAAGGAAGAAGCAAATTTAACCAGATTAAAAAATATTTATATATCAAATACAAAGGACCTCATATCTAAAAAGTGGTAGTGCATACACAAATCTATATTTTTCCGGTATCTTCTTTCCATCCCATATGTTTATTTGCATCTAGGAGAAGTCATCAGGAAACCACTCTACTAGAGGAAATAAATAATGTAGATTACAGAATTGAGGAAATTCCCTAAGGATACTTGATTTCTCAACAGACTTAATGGCCACCTGCAACAGAGGAGGGTCTTTTATGGGAAACAAATGAGGCATACTCAGGTTGTTATTTTGGCCCTTCTTGTCTCAACATGACTTCAGTTTCCATTTTGGTACAATAGTACAACACAGTAGGACTCACCATAGCTTGCAAGTGAAGCGAATCCTCAAACAAATATTGTACTAATACCCCAGTTCTTTCCCGGATATACATAGAGAAAAATAGTATAATTTTGATCCCTACATTGCAGTAGGTTCAATTGTTTAAACTTTACTCTTTGCGCCACTATTGTTGTTTCTTTCCAGGACAAAACTATGTTGAACCTATTAATCATAGGTAATTCTCTAGGGTTAGTCACAATGTTTGAGCTTGTCTTTCTACAACATATTAAGGGGGGGAAACTTGTCACTATTATGTTTTATTAACCATCCTTTCAATGCCAAATGATGATGGCACCACCATGTTACATTTCCTTGCAGTCTAAATTTCCATATTAGATGAGGGAGATATCCCAAGTGATACTAACTTGAAACCTTGCATTTTGAAGCATGTCGCCTTCCTAGGTGCATATTATTGAGTTACCCAAGCCAATCAACATTACTTGGTTAATGAAAAATCATATTTATTATAGGTACTAAATACAACTCTATGAGTAAGCAGAATAAGAGTTGTGTTAAAGGGAACGATCTATGGGAAAAATACTAGGAAAAGATTGAAAAGTGGAAGAAGGAAAATATTCCAAGCAATCTATAGTACAATGTGTCAAACACAATGAAATTATATCACAAGGCGAGTAGGGGAATGGGAGTCTAGGAGTTTGTCTGGGGATTCATCAAAGCCAAAGCATAAGGAGGTTGTGGTGAGAGTGGATTGGTGTTGTCATTAATGTTCCTATTGGAATAATACAAACATTAAGGGTATGTGTTGGATCTGTAAGAGGAAGCAACAACATTAGTGAGGAATTAGAAACTATGTAATTAAGTGATGATCCCAATGTAACAACATATTCTAACCCACTTTGATATAATGTCCTAAAAGATTATGGCAAATGTGCATAAAGAAAAATGTTGATATTATGGTATCTTCGGGAGGTATGAACCTCTATTGTGACCTTTGACAAGATTAGAATGTTCCAGAAGGAAGAAAATAAATGAAGGAAAACCTAGACAAGATGTCGGCTGTAGAAATATAATTAATATGAATTAATTAGTACCCAGAAGGAGAAGTCGGCCCAGGCAAGCCTGCCAGAATTACTATAAATACAGGGTGCCAGTCTCTCATTATACACACTTCTCAGAATTGCAGAGAGCAGTTTCTGCACACTGCAGTCTAGCAATTTTGTGCGCAAGTCCTGGGGAAGGTGTTGTGCCAGTTTTTGGGTGAGACTATCTGATCAGCTTGGTTACTTCTTGCTTGGTGCATTAGCCTCTCTTGGCTATTGAATTGCTACTAGGATTATTTTCTCTACCAAGGTCAAGGTGCTCGGAGGGTGGCTTCGGCCTATGGTTGGGTGACAAGGGTATTGTCAATGGTAAAACGAGCACAATCCTTCATATTCTAACAGGTTATGATCCCACGCCTCCTTCATTTATTCTAAAGGCTGGAAGGAAACATAGCCACTAGGATATTGAGCTCACTGAGGAATTGCCGCTAGGGTTACTAGCAAAAGAAGCTTCCAAGACATTGTCGCTAGGGTTACTAGCAAGAGCAGTTGCAGAAACCCTAAATCTCAGATCCGACACCTTGTGATGGAGCATCTCGCTCAAAGAGAATATATTCAGATGCACCCTAACTCAATGCACCTTTTGGCTCTCTCAGAAGACAGAAACGACGAAGTTGAAGTTTTGGATCAAGGCATGACCAGTTACCAGTCAATCGAAGACATGAGTAAAACAATCAGTCTTCTACACTACTCAACACTCACTAGAATGATTGAAGATGACATGTGGATAATCGATAGCGGGGCTTCTAGGCACATGATGGGATATCAAGCCAGACTCTCAAATCTAAATGAGAAGAAGACCTCATACAAGGTATATCTTGGAGACAAAACCACTTACCCCGTGGAAGAATTTGGACAAGCCTCCATCAAAATGAAAACAAGTAACTATGTTCACTTAAGCAATGTTTTATATGTACCTGGTTTAGAAAAGAATCTTGTATCCATATCCTGCCTAGGAGACAAAGGAAAAAGAATAGCCTTCATGGATGGAAAAGTATTATCATGGCATAAAGACTCCATCATAGAGAATGTTAGGGTTATCGGAAGTCGTGAAGAAAATTTGTACAGACTACTAGAACAAAATGAAGAAGGTCTTGTACATGACGAAGTCAACCCTAATGAAATTTGGCATAGAAGGTACACTCATATTAATTATCAAGCATTACCCTTTCTCAAAAGAATGGTTGAAGGAATACTAGAGTTTCATTCTACACATGAAGGAATCTGCAAAGGATGTGCTCTTGGGAAGAATATCAAGAAACCATTCCCAAGCAACAATAACGGATCTAAGGAGATTATAGATCTGATACACTCAGATGTTTGCGGTCCGATGCCAGTAAAATCTCTAGGAGGATCTTCTTACTACGTAATCTTCATAGATGACTATTCAAGAAAGACTTGGTTATACCTACTAAAGACAAAAGATGAAGTATTCAGCAAATTTTAAGAATTCAAAGCAGAGATAGAAAACCTCACGAATAAGAAGATCAAGATGCTAAGAAAAGATAATGGTGGAGAATATACATCAAAGGAATTCATTGCATTCTGCAAATCGGCAGGTATTAGGAGGGAGCTAACTATTCCTCATAACCCTCAACAAAATGGTGTAGCAGAAAGAAAAAACAGATCTATTGAAGAAACCGTAAAAGCCTTACTAAATGATCAAGGTCTACCCATGTTCTTATGGGGAGAAGCAGCAATGACAGCAATGTATGTGCAGAACAGAAGTCCTCATCGTATATTGAAGGACATGACAGCAGAAGAAGCCTTCTTAGGTAAGAAACCTAATGTGGAAAACCTAAGAATATTTGGATGCCCTATTTACTCTCACATTCCCAAGGACAAAAGGAATAAACTAGAACCCTCAGGAAAGAAGGGGATATTCATAGGATACAGTGATTCATCCAAAGCCTATAGAATATATATTCCAAAACAACACAAGATCGAAGTCAGCAGAGACACAACATTCAATGAAAAGATGGCCTTCAAGAAATCCATAGAAGAAACTATTGAAGAATAAGAGATTGAAGAACCTAATGAAGAAAACACAGAAAACGAAAATGACGAAAAGGAGCAACCTGATCATCCTATGGAGCCATGTGAAAACATTGATTCAGATATCATACCCAATACCAAGAAACAACCATATTGGCTTGAAGCTACCTTACAAGACACAGAAAGACTCAAGGTTCTAGAAGGAACATTCAGAAAGAGTAAAATACCTAAAATATTCTCAAGTTATGCAACATACATGACGAAGCTTCTAGATGAAGAACCTACCACATTTGAAGAAGCAGTTCAAAAGGGACAATGGAAAGAAGCTATGATGGAAGAACATCAA
>SNQJ01S0002707.1:53725-75194 GCA_010110895.2 Picea sitchensis | reverse complement strand
GCAAGATTCGTAGCTAGAGGGTTCTCCCAGAAGGAGGGAGAAGATTATGACGAAACCTTTGCTCTGGTGGCTAGATATACTTCCATCATAGCTATTATATCTCTTGTCGCTTCCATGGGATGGAACTTACATCATATGGATGTAAAGAGAGATTTCCTCAATGGAGCAATTGAAGAAGAAGTATATATTGAACAACCCCAAGTATTTGAGGTACATTCCAGAGACACTCATATTTGTAGATTGAAGAAAGCCCTATATGGACTCAAGCAAGATCCAAGAGCTTGGTATGCCAGAATGGACAACTATTTAACAAGACTTGGTTTCTCTAAGTGTCATGCAGATCCAAACCTCTATTACAAAGTCGTGGACAATGCACCTGTAATTCTACTACTATATGTTGACGATCTATTCATAATAGGTGAAGAGTCTCTCATCATCCAGTGTAAGAAGGAACTAGCTTCTGAATTTGATATGAAAGATCTAGGTCTCATGAATTACTACTTAGGACTAGAAGTATGGCAGAAGTGTGGTGAAGTATTCCTTGGACAAGGAAAGTACGCAATAAAGATCCTTCAGAAGTTTGGAATGATGGATTGTAAGTCCATGGACACTTCGATGAATACAGATATAAGAAAATTAAAGGATGCAGATTATGATCCAGTAGATCCATCTCTATATCGACAACTAATTGGGTCATTGATATATTTGGTAAATACTTGACCAGACATTTGTTTTGTCGTGAATACACTAAGCCAGTTCCAAGTGGAACCGAGACATGAGAATTAGATAGCTGCAAAATATGTATTAAGATATAATCGTGGAACAATAAACTATGGCTTGAGATATACCGCATCTAGTGATATACAACTTCATGGGTTCACAGACTCAGATTGGGCAGGAAGTGCATAAGATAGAAAGAGAACTTCAGGCATGTGTTTCAGCTTGGGCTCCGTTATAATATCTCGGGGCAGCAGGAAACAGAATTCTATCGCACTCAGCACAGCAGAAGCAGAGTATATCGCAACATGTGAAGCATGCACAGAATCAATATGGCTAAGGAAGTTAATCTTCGATTTATTTGATCAGATTTTAGAATCGACCATAATATATTGTGATAATCAGAGTTGTATAAGATTATCAGAACATCTCGTGTTTCATGAAAGGTCGAAACACATTGAGATCAAATACTACTTTATTCAAGATAAAGTCCAGGAAGGAGAGGTAAAGCTCAAGTATATCCCCACATATGAGAAGACAACGGACATCCTGACAAAGCCTCTATCCAGAATAAAGTTTGCATATTTTTGAGAGAAGATGGGGATCGTGGAAATAACTCCCTTAGCTGAAAGGGAAGAAATGACTCTCTAGGTTGGGAGGGAGCACTGAAAATATTATTGAAGATATTTATTTTTCGAGATTGAAAAATAGTCCAACTTGGAAAGATTATTTCCTGTTCGTAAACTGGCTTGAGATTTCTGACGGACAGTAATTTCCCATTGTGTTTAACATGGGAAATGGTACATATTGTTGATGTATCATAGACAGTGAATTCCCATTGTGGTTAACATGGGAAATGGTCTAGGGAAGTCTCTCTTCTTGAGGGTTACACAAGAATACTGGCCCGCCTCGCTGGACAACAATTTCTCATTGTGGTTAACATGAGGAATGGCCTGTTTTGGAGGTTGATATAGGAAAGTATTTTCCTCTTGTGGTTAACAAGGGAAATGGTCTGAACAGTCATTCCTTAGGGTTTATACATTCTCTCCAGGGTGCACTTTGATTAGTGTAGGAGGAATGGCCCAGGGTGGGGAATGGTCCAGGCTCAACAATCAGGGACAGGCATTCCTTAGGGTTTATACATTCTCTCCAAGGTGCACTTTGATTAGTGTAGGAAAAATGGACGAGGGTGGGGAATGGTACAGGTTCAAAAGACAGGACAGTTATTCTTCCTTGCTTGAGAAGAATAGTCCAAATATCTCATTGTTCTACTCCGAGGGAAGATATTCTTTCATATGTCACAGACGTGAGTGAAATATTGGCCCAGATGATTCAGTTTATTTTAACAATATTTTTCTATGCAGGTTGGCATCAGATGATTGTTATGGAGACTGGATGTCTCTAAACAGTAGAGATATACTACTGTGGTGGATTTGTTCCATTGTTTGTGACTATGTGTCATGGTTTGAGTAGTTTCTTACTACCATGGATAAACACAGGTGTGTTCTATCAATTGATATTGTACTAGTTTTCATAGGAGATTATCCAGTAGGATAATAATGACGGTGCTCGTGATACTACCAATTGAATGGTCTGTTTGTGCTCAAGACCATACCTCCCTAGCTAGGAGGGAGTGTTGATATTATGGTAGCTTCGGGAGGTATGAACCTCTATTGTGACCTTTGACAAGATTAGAATGTTCTGGAAGGAAGCAAAGAAATGAAGGAAACCCTAGACAAGATGTCGGCTGCAGAAATATAATTAATATGAATTAATTAGTACTCAGAAGGAGAAGTCAGCCCAGGCAAGCCTGCCAGAATTACTATAAATACAGGGTGCCAGTCTCTCATTATACACAATTCTCATAATTGCAGAGAGCATTTTCTACGCACTGCAGTCCAGCAGTTTTGTGCACAAGTCCTGGGGAAGGTGTTGCGCCAGTTTTGGGTGAGACTATATAATCAACTTGGTTACTTCTTGCTCGGTGCATTAGCCTCTCTTAGCTATTGAATTTCTACCAGGGTTCTTTTCTCTGTCAAGGTCAAGGTGCTCGGAGGGTGGCTTCGGCCTATGGTTGGGTGACAAGGGTATTGTCAATGGTAAAACGAGCACAATAATTCATATTCTAACAAAAAATTCCTCCCATAAAGTGACCAAGAGAAAATAATTTTCCATCATTTTGATTGCTCTGATTCTGAATGTATTCCATCACTACAGGAATGTCCTCTTCTAAATAGTTATCAAAGTCCCAATCATATTTTACAATCAGATCCACTACTTTCTGAAAATTATCCATTGTTGAGATGAGGCACTCACGTATCTCAAATATCAATGATGGAATGGAACATTGACCATCCTCAAGCATCTTAACAAGCCTCTCATTCATTTCTACAAATTGTGTAGTAATAACATATTTTTTAATCTGATGGAATGATCCCAATGTAACCACAGATGCTAACCCACTTTTATCCATTCTTGAGATGAGGCACTCACGTATCTCAAATATCAATGATGGAATGGAACATTGACCATCCTCAAGCATCTTAACAAGCCTCTCATTCATTTGTACAAATTGTGTAGTAATAACAGATTTTTTGCCTATCCTCCAAGAGATTTAAAAGTTTTCCTCCGATATCATGGAAGCATCTCGAGAGTTGATCATCTTCCAGAAGTTTTAATATATGATCAATTAATTTAGTAGACATAACCTTATATCATATCTCTTTGAGAAGAAATCTCATTATTTCTATCAATCTTAAAAACGTTTCCAATAATCTGGCTACCAATTCTGATTTTTCCCAGGTTGTTTCAACTTTGTCCTCTTTAGCCTTGATGTTTTTAGATTCCAATATACAAATTATTGGTCTAATCATGCTTGGTATTTTCCCTCAATTTTCTAATCATTTATAAGTGTCACTTAGATAGTGGCCTCATGATTTCATATATTCACTGATGATTACATGACCTCGTATCTTCCATGCTAGGATTTCTCAGATGTTATGCATATCTTTATTTTCTCCACCTCTTTCAGCCCACCTCAGGGAATCTCTTTCTCTATCCACATTTCTCCTTGTTCCCTGGTTTTGCATTTGTTATTTGTGTAAGTCTGGTTTCCCCTAGGGGAATTATGGTTCTCTTTATTCTTATTGTTGGTGAAAAGGGGATTCAATCCAAGCCTTTGTGAGAGCTTGTGTTGTTCTTTTCTATCATGTCCATGGGAATGGCTATTGATGGATAGAGAGTGGGCATATTTGGTAGGGCTATGAACATTTCGATTTGGCATTCACAAAATAGACAAGAGACGTAATCATGCACAAATAAGTTCAATATTATGAGTTGCAAGTGGCCCAGATTGTCAATTTTGTAAACATTTGTAGACTTTAGTCTCTTAAGTCAGACTCATATATTTTGGCCCATGCTTGCCTCAACATGACTTCAGTTTCCATTCTGGTGCAATAGTACACCACAACAAGACTCACCATAGCTCGCGAGTGAAGAAAATACTAATAACCTATTGGATGAAGAGCAAAGAGGAGCATTCTGAAAAACTTGTGGTTAGAAGCAACAAAGAAACTGGAATCAACCTAATATTTGACAATGTTCCTAAAAATCTTACATGACATTTTGTGGATATGAATCATGACACTAAAAATGTGCATCCCAGTGCAAAAGATAATTGTGAAGATCAAAAAATAGATCTAGAAGGTCATGGTAAAGTTAATGTGAAGGATATGGCCAAAAATATTATAAAGCAGGCGACCAAATCATTTCATCGTATGAAAAATGTGCTAATCAAAATGAATCACAGTAAAGACAATAATGAATGTGCTAATGTGAATTCCAGTTTTATGGAATCTCCTAGCAAGGATCATAATTATGATAAAATATCTTTATTTGATAGTGATTCTGCTGAATATAATAAATAATGTAAACTATCATTATCAGAGATTCCCCAAAATGACATGAAACTTGAGAGAGATGACACTTCTACCAACACTAATCATTCTCAAAAGAATATGAGCAAAAACAATTCTTTTGCCATCTCTAGTTGGTCTCAAAATAACATGATCCTTAAGACAACTAACAACACTTTACCATCTCAAGTCATTGAATAGTAAATCATCAATTTGATATGTACAAGTGCTTGCATGTACAATCTTACAAGGATTGAATCTCAATTTTTGAGATAAAAAAATCTTGTTATCTATTTGCAACCATGATCGGGACAGTGATCAAGCAAACTCTATTTTAGGAACGAGCATGAATAATGAATGATGTTTTGTTGGTAATCATTAATGATTCATGTATCTTCCATCATATTTGAGAAGATGCATCCATGGATCATGTGTTTTTTTGTTATGTCTAGTTTTCCATGTCCATTGATAAAGTGCTATAGTTTATATTGCGCTTATGAATGGATTTGTTAGGCACTAATTTATTGTGGCTTCCATCAGACTTTTCACTTGTTATTAATACAGTTCTAATTTTTTAATGCTCAGGAAATAAGATCAATCATCACAAGTATATTGTGGTGTTCTTAAAACCAGTTTGAATTTGACAAAATCAGTCTTTGCTTTTTATGCATTCAATGATTATATGAGGGTGGCATTCTCATAGTTTTCAAGAACTTGTGCAAATTTATAATATTTATGTCATGTAGATGGTACATGGAAATTAAATGACATTGTATTGTATACTACTAATGCAATGATCTATATGACCAAATGCATCATTAAAATTGTTTTTCCCAAGTTTAGAAGTATTTCCTATTTAACCCGGGAAAAACTCCAGATATCATCAACCTTGTAATTCCAATCTCCTTGTTCTACCTGTTATCCCCAACAACCTCCCAAGGCTGAGAATGGTGGTCGAATGAAGTAACCTCAGACCTCTTTTGGCTTGGTAGCTAGCCCTACCAAGATGGAGAGGGATCTCTCCAATGGAACTCTCAATCAATGGAAATGATTGGAGTGTGAAATGTGTTTTAGGCTAGGTATTAATGCTCAATGTTTGAAAGTTTGATAGTATGATGTTGGCTTGGAGAAAGAGTTACTGCAGCTAGGTCTAAAAGTATCAAAAGGGTTACAACACAACCAGAAATAGGAGTAAGGTAGAAACAAATTAGTGATAGGTTGGGTTTTTAGTCGATGTAGTGGAGGGTGTGAATATGCAGAGATATCATGGTGAGCATGTCAACCATGAGTTCACCAATCTAGAAGAAAAAATACACAAAATGATATTTCCAGACAAAACAGAGCTTAAACAAGAATTGTGCTCATCAAACTTATAGAAAACCATTGATGAAAGAGAATATGGAAAGATGGAATATATAGCAATCATATAAAATCATAACACAAAGAACACAATATCAAAAACTCATTGCACAAGAATTCATATAATATAGTTGCAACTGGTTTCTTTGATTTCATTAAAACAGTGAAGTAAAAGCTGCTAGAGTTCTTTCCTCCAATGTTCCACCCTCAAATGACAAAATACATGATACATATAGACCAAAACAACTCTCCCCTATCTCAGGGGTCGAATCCATGACTAGTGGAACTGAAAACATGATTCTCTCCAACAACAACAAGAATCTAGGGAGGTTACAACCAATCCCAATTTTTCCTCAACCAATACATTTGACCAAAATTTGATGTACAAGCATGAATCTACTTTAATTTGACACTAATTATCTCAATTACACATTAATACACCATTACCACATCACAAAATTACATTTGACTCCATGGAGGTCGAATCTAGCTGAAAAATTGTTGAAAAAGTCACTTCCAGGACAAAGTGTAACGAAACTGATGAAAAGTGTAGCATGATGTCCAAAAAGGTGGCAGAAAGGTGTTTTTCAAGTGGTTTTTTTCCTTTTTCTCCTGCCAGAATTGACCAAAATTTGACTCCGGGAGGTCAAAAGTGATGTAAAAGTCATGATAAATCTGAAAATGTAAGCCTTTCATAGTTTGGGATCCTCCATCAAAAGCATAGCGTGCCCCATGCTATGATTTATGTAGACTTGCTATAAATTTCCTCCCAAAATTATGAAAAATAGGGTTCAGTTATCCCTTTGTACATATTAATCCGAGATAGTTGTGTAAAACTTGAGAGAGATTATTTTATATGAAGATGATTTTTAGATAAACCTCTCTCAGTTTCCCAAAATTTTTCTCCAATTGTTCACAATATTTTCTGCAAAACGATGTCTAAAACAAGACTTTTCTCAGTCATAAATATAGGTTGTGAATATGTGAATATATCTCTCATTTTGTAATACATGTGTAAAATATGAAATAGGTTATTGTACTTTGGAATCTTAGGAACACAAACCTCCTCCAATTTCTCAATATTCATCTCTTATTGGCCACAATATGTCTGTAAAAAAGATGACTAAAAAGGTCATTTCTGGAAAATGTGCCCTCAAAGATTTTTGGAAAATGAAGTGGAATGATGGGTTAGGGGTTTCCTAAGTTATTGAAAAAATTTAAGGGGGTAGGGGGTAATGTTAGGGAGTAAGGGAAAGTGTAATCTCAGGAAATGAGTGAGGGGAAGGAGTGAAAAAGGGAAAAACATAGCCCTACCCTAGAAAAACGTAGGGTAAGCTAGGGTTTTAGGAAAAATGATGTAAATGGGTAAAATATGCATGGAGAGTGTATGAGGTGTCAACGGATTTATTTACTCTTGAATTTTCCCTCTTGAACCTTTACATATCTAAATTGAGCCTCCTTGAATGAAAATGCAACAAAACTGGGCAAAGTGCAACGAACTTGTTGAAAGCACAGCGAAAATGATGGAATGAGCAACGAATTGCTAGGGTTTGCTCTTTTTAAAGGAAATTTTCTCTGAAAATGAGGAGAGATGGTTGCTGAAGATGTGGGAGATCTTATTTGAGAGAAATGAGTGAGAGAATGCTCTTGAAATGGTCTTTGTAACTTTTAAATGTCACTTTTTCAAAATGGTGGGGTGGCCCACCAATTTCACCATTGTTTTTTAACTTGAGTAACTTAGGAACATTTGAAACAACTTTGAAACTTTTTAGAACCCATTAAATAAATATTGAAACACTTTATGACTTAAAATCAAACTTGATAGAGATTTCCTTTTACTACTCCTTCCTTTAGTAGTTTTATGAGTGAAATGACACAATATGATGACCATGACCCTAGTGACCTAATGGTGACACTGAGATGAATGAGAATCATGATGATGGGACTGAAATGATGGTGATGACTCTTTTGAGTGATGACATAGAAAATTTAAATGATGATGATGATTGGGACATGAAATTTTGCAAGGAGTAGTAACATACCTAGACCAACTAACTAGTGATCAAATTTTTATTTTGAAGACTCAATGAAACGATAAAAATTTGAAAAAGACCCTAGCAAACTTAGGAAGAGCATATATATTTGATCATTGGTGACAGGAAAACTTTGACTGACACTAAAATTGGATCCAATTGGGGAAGATAGCTCTATAGGAGGTGTCAAGAACACCATATCTCTAAACTCATAGATCAGTTCCTTCTTCATTGGGCATGGATTCATAAACATATTCAAACCTCAAAATGACATCAAATCAAACTGAAAAATTAACTGTACACTATCAATTGCAAACTTTATTGGAAGATACTACTGAAAATGATGCTCAACAGTGAACTTATTCATCACACCTACTCTAATTGATATGTACATCACCTGATCAAGTGAAATGGAACAGCCAATGCAACCATGTAAGCATT
Source organism: Picea sitchensis (assembly GCA_010110895.2). Classification (NCBI taxonomy): domain Eukaryota; kingdom Viridiplantae; phylum Streptophyta; class Pinopsida; order Pinales; family Pinaceae; genus Picea; species Picea sitchensis. The sequence continues at coordinate 66,730 of SNQJ01S0002707.1, read as the reverse complement.
TTTTCTACTAACTAAATTCTCCACAAGTGCTTGCTCATGAGCCAGAAGGGAAAACTACTGAAAGGAAATTTCCATAAAAACCATTTGAACACCTTGGGGAATTTGCAATATTTGACAACATAATGCCTCTAGAATCTCATAGAATCCAATTTTTCAAAATATTTTCAGTCTTTGTTATCACTAGGGATGCTCAATGCAAACAATTGTGAGACCATCTGGAAGTTAGAAACCTAATGCTAATTTTCTATTTGTTCCCAACCTAATGAATATTAATATGGAGGACATCATATCTCTAAACTATATTTATTGTCGGTTAGTTTCCCTTATATAAAAGGCTTCCTTATTTATTCCTAATCTTTGAATTTCAATTATTTCAATGTTGTCTTCAACTCAGAGTTGATATTGATCAGGAAAAATTACAGCACACATGCCGAGCTTCTTTTGACTTGTGCAGTGTAGGTCATGCACGCCTATATTTATGCATGATCTGGATTGTACACACCCTTCCTCAAATGTTCATCAAGCTATGCCATAAGACAATATTGGCTTTCATCAAGGCCCTTAGGTTAAACCTTATAAACTGAAAGCATGCAGTCTGTAACTGACATGAATTTAAAGTGACAAATAAACTAATTTATGCATTTATTATTTATTGTGGTAACCTTTGCTCTTCAAAATGGCTTTAATTAATGGACAGTGCAAGGATTTTTCTGGTGGGATAAATTTAGTCTTACAAAATGTAGGGCACTAGTCTATTTTTGTGTTAAGGTTTATTGTGCATCTTGTGATTTGATTCTGATAAGGTTTGGAATTCAATGTATTACTATTGTTTGTACTTTGTAGGTTATTGCAACTTGGGGAGCTCGCAACAATATTGACTTTCTTTCTTTTTCATACACACGACATGTCTAAGACATTATACAAGTAAGAAAGATGACATCAAAGTTACGTTCTTGCTCATGTTTTGAGCTTGTGTTGTTACTAGATACTATGATGGATCTCACATATAAAAAATTCTATCAATATGTGTTTCTGAAACCAACTTCATAGTGCTACTTTATGCCCTTTAATTTTTAGACTGATATGTTTCTATGATGCTTGTTTCTTCTTATTCTTTGAAAAATTTCAAGTAGATGCATTATAGTAAACTTCAAATATGAATGCATTATCATATGTACTTTGAAAATCATTTTGAACTAACAATGAAGTAACAAGCTGATGTTTTTTGGTGCAGGCTTCATTAGTAAATGATGACAAAAAATGATTTTTTTTGTTTTATGTGACATGGGACTTCTCCCTTATAATTGAATAACCTCAAATAGTGAACATCTTATCTATTGTACATCTGAAAAGGATTTTATACTGACATTTAAACTATAGAATAACATACTATATTAGATGTATTAGAGGCCACCTAGAAATTTGTTTGCTCGATTCTAACATCGAATTGATGTAAAATCCATTTCCTTCTTTTGCCTTGTATAGACCTGCACGTATCTTGATGGGCTTGGGAATCTTCAAGAGACATAAATATTTGCTAAGATTGACACTATATAGGTATTTTTTGGATCATTGAATGAAGTCTCCTAGTCTTAAACTTTCCTTTCCATGTTTAATCAGTCTTAGATAATCACACTGCACAAGAAGTAGTTGCTTATTTGAATCTTAATATACACACAACTTATGTTGCAGGGTCTGGAGCACTTTGATGAGATCTTGTGAGAGGCAGATGGTATTATTATTTCATGGGGCCATTTAGGGATAGATATTCCACCAGAGAAGGTAGCCTTTGATATTTGATGTAAACTTTTTTCATATATCCATTTCCTAATGTTTTTTTCCCACAGATAAATGAATATTGTTGTCATTGTAATCTGACTACAAGTCTAGTCGTGTCTCTGCATGGAGATATCTTATAAGTTTGCATTTTCACTAAATCCAAACTTAATGTTTCGTTGGAGTATAAGGTAATGACAGTCGGGATTAATGAAATTGTCTAATATGCTCTCTCGGTAAATCTTATTCATTTGGGATTGCAATTTGTTAGTGTCAAGGGAAGCTCCAAATTCTTTACGATTTCAAAGAAGGGATATTTGCTTAGGTAATAGAGCCAGTATAGCAGTGTGAAAAGGAAGGCAAATCAAATTGTTTGGACCATCAATAAGTTGTTGATGTTGTCTTCTCACTGTCAAACATTTTCATAGATCAAATTAGTTTGGAATTTGATTTGCAAGACAGAAGGTAGGAGACATCTTGTATAAGTATTGCTGGTTTTTGTATTATAGTTCTCTCCAAGCTAAGGCTCCACATGTCAAGTTATCCTCTTCACAAGGTTGCACACTCTAGAAGACAATATCCTAAGCTCCAATTCTCCTCCTCCACATGTGTACCGAGTCCACAACAACCTACAAGTGGTGTTCCCTCCAAACACGATTCCCTCTAGCCAAATTCTAAACCTCTTGAAGTGTTCCATGTTGTATCGATGCTCCTAGGGAGAAGAACCCTTCCTCCTAGTGCTTAGTTCTCCTCCACAAGATAACTCCACATCCTATGCCAAGGTCTCATCCTCATCAACATGTGTGCCATATAGAAAATGCCAATGCCACATAAAACAACTTCCAAGTTCCTCCATAAGAAGTGTGCCTCCTCTACCACATATCTTGAGTACAAGCATCCACCTATAGTAAGTGTTCCAATTGTCAATCAACCAAAACAATCTAGGATACAACAAAGGGCTAGGGTTTCACCATGTACCCCACATCACATGAAGTGTGTTGAATTTCCTGTTAAACCCAGCACATCACTAACAATCCAAATAAACTATATTTATTAATTATTAGCACAACTAGGTTTTCAACAAAAATATAAGAGGAAGCACAACACAGAAACCAAACACATTTGCACGCAAGATTCGGGTAAACACCCCTGGAAAAACCCTTGTGGGAAAACTGATTCTGAGTTTTATTTTATTAAATAAAATCTTGGGTTCTTGTCCTAGGATAATGGCCCATTAGAGGAATTGCAATGTTGCAGTTGATAGCCTAGCCCACATGGTTGTTATCTCCCTCGCTTCCCCCTGCACCCTTTCTTCAGCCCTGCCCACTCAAGCACAAGTACATGAGCAAGACTCCCTCTTGCTCCTATGCATTCATTGTATGCCTCTCACCCTCCTTAGATATGCTTTTATAATCCCCTAATGACTAAAACCCTATATCCAACGTGATCAACGATCAATATCTGATCTTGATCTCTTGAGATCAACGGATGTGACTTAATCCCTCGTTGATATATCATCAAAACTGATATAGGGATATGCAAGAGTGTACAATGAGAACCTTGACAAACATAACCGCTAATGCTTGCAACATCGTCTAGAGGATGGAAAAATCATGTTTCTTTTTCCAAATATGTAAAACGAGTATATTATAGTTTAATGAATACATTTTCATATTATTATATATGGTTTTATACTTTATCAAAAAATTCGCCAAGACTTTACAAGGTTTTATAATTCAGTGAAAGATTCACCAAAATTTTACAAGAGTTTATAGTTCAGTGAAATATTCATCAAATTTTTACAAGATTATATAATTGACTAAAAGATTCACCAAAAAATTATATATACATATTATACTATTGATAAAATAGCCTTCAATTTTTCCTATGTATCATGGGGATTCACCCATTTATTATACATATAAATTTAGGGGAGGTTCTTAAAATCCTGTAGTTCACTCTTCAACATTGAAAACACAACTTTTGTATTTTCCAATATCACTGGGTTGGTCACCACTAAGCTTATTTTTGGACATTAAAAGTCACTTTTACATATTATAGATTCAATACTTCCATCACTTATTGTTCTCCAATATCTTTTCCTTGATGCCTCATTCTTGTTTTTCCATCAAAAACACTACATGGAATAAGTGGCACTCACTCTGCGTCGCTTCTTGAACACATTCTTAGTGAGAATCCCATTTTTGGCAGTAAAACCGGGGGGAATTCACCTGGAAACCACCCCAACCACACACTACAATCTCACCCACCACAAACTACAATTATATAGCAAAATCAAGTTTTATGAATTGACCCAAATAATTGTAATCGTGATTTGAACAACAAAAATATATGATTTTTGTGATCATGAGTTTGTCGAATTCCAAGGGAGATCGCTGAAAATGAGACAATATGAGTACCAAGATCAAACACTTGAAAACACAACTTTTTCCTTTTCAAGGATCAACAACTATGAAACCTATCTTTGATCTTAATAAGTCACTAGTTCTTACCCATAAATGTCAAAATAAATGCTTACATCATTTAGGTTTTGTTAAGAGAATTCCTACGATATATGGCATCCCTAATGTTGTAGCATTCACAAGTTGGAGTACCAATGCGGGGTTATGTTTGATCGTGACACAAACATCATTTTTGTTGTCAAATTCATATGGTTTGGTAGGGTTGCAATGTTCTTCAATGACTTAGCATCAAATATCACATAAAATGTCATGGTTTGAAAAGTGGGGCAAGTCATTGGTAGAGTAAGCCACAGTGAAAATCAAAGTCAAGTGGGGTGAATCACTTATTTTTTAAATTGAAGTCCTCAAAACTCATGTGTCTTGCCAATTTTGATGTGCATTAAAAAAAAAGGAATTGTGTTATCTTTTTAATGATATTTTTCTGAAAAATATTAATGACATTTAATGTGTCAAAATTACATTTAAATATATGTTTGTCGATGCAAATTTCTGGAAAAGTTAACAAATGTCTGTTGTTCTCAACAACTATTTCAATCTTAAATGTATAATTTAAAAAATATATATACAAGAATGATGTACACAAAACATAGTGTATCCCACTTTTTTTTTTCGAAAAATTATATTTTTATTATTTTTAAAAAAATGACAAATTAATATTTGAATTGCATTTTATATGTTTTTGTGTTCCTAACATTTTTGTTTCTCTTGTTTATGTAAAATGAAAAACTAGAAATACCCTTTTTAAGAGTAAGCATCCACGAGCATCACACATTTTTTATAATTTTTTGTTGTGAAATTTTCGAGATACTTATTTTTCTCTATGGACCTTGACTACTCAAGAGAAAGAAAAAAAAAATGTATGAGTTTTAAAACAAAATAAATTTAAAATATAATATGAAATCAAAAATGAGAAAATGATATGCCATTGGGTAGAGGATTCAGTGACAAATCTACAAGCACCAAGACATCCACCTTCCATGGAAAAAATGCAAGGAATTCGCCTCTTGGGAATAGAAGCTCCATGAAAACCATCAAAAATACAGAAGGTTTCTTTAATTTTAAACCCTCAATCAAGGTTTAGACCTCAATCAAGGGTTTTGAAATACCTCAATCAAAGGTTTTCATAAGCCCTCAATCGAGGTCCTTGTTATAACCTTAATTTCCACCCTACAGGGTCAGAAGGGAACACAACAGAAGATGAAAGCCAAGACACAACCCTAGCTTAAGAATTAGGTCACTTTTGGAGGGTGTTGCTTGTGACCCTATAGGGTGGAAATTAAGGCTATAACACTTAAGACCTCGATTGAGGGATTATGAAAATCCTTGATTGAGGTATTTCAAAACCCTTGATTTTCTTTGTAACATTCTTGTTTTGTTTAAACCGTTGATTATGGTTTTAGACTCTCGATTGAGGTTTTACCGTGATTGAGGTCATAAGACCTCAATCGAAGGCTTAAAACCCAGTTCAAGATTATTCCTCTACCAAGGGTCTACAAAGACCATTTCCCCATGCTCCACTTACCAAAAAGCGAGACATGACTTCATAGATTCACCCTTTTCCTTTGATTGACCATAAACTTAATAAGGCAATGTTTCTTACAATGGAATTTGAGTGGAAAAGTATCTAAATCGATCTTAGGTGTTCAAGGAAATTATGTTCCTAGTTGTCTTAAGGGTTTGCAAACTCATTTTTTAGATGTCACTTTCTTTTGTTTTTCTTGCTTCAAAAAGATCAAGGGATTGAAATAATGAACTTTACCAAACCTTTTGCTTTGAGTAAGCCTATGGTACAAGTTTTTCCAAATCTTTCAAGAACAAATTCTTCCATTTTGTAGTTCACTTTTCTCTTTCTTCTTTAGCATTTCGTTGCAATGATGAAATCCAATTGTGCTTTGTTAGAGTTGTAGTAATTTTATTTACTTTTGTTTTATTATCGTACTCACCTTCAATGGATAATGTGACAATAAATGCTTTGGGTTGTGTACGATTGTCATTTTCCCTCAAGTGAAACTTTTGGATTGTTCATTTTAGGATTTCCATTTCATTGTTGTAACTAACAACTTGGCTTACTAACATTGTTGGATATATTAGAATCTCCTTATCATCACATGTACAATTCACCATTCACTCCAAGGGATCAAAGGCTATCTTAGTGGCTAATTTCTCCTAATGCTAAGTGATGTTTATTTTGTAAACTATCTATTTGAACCCTTTTCAAGAATGTGCAAGGGTTTTCCTTCACACCAACATGGTCAACCTAAAACAAAAAAAAAATAGAAGGAAATTTATGTCAAGGTGCTAAAGCAAATTGGTCATTTGCAATTAAACAAGTCTAAGCCTTGGGGTTTTCTCGGTGGCACATTAGAAGGCCACCCAAGCAGATGTGGGGTGAGAAGAGTTTTGTATATCATGGAATCTCATTACTTTTGCTTATGTGGGTTAGGGTATGGCACCAATAACATGATAGAGGTAAAGGCGGGGCTTATGCTAGTGAAAATAGTTGTGGAAAGTGGCATTCAAGATGTGCAAATATTTGAGGATTCTCAAATGGTAGTGCCATGGTTTACAAGGCAAAGCAAGAAGCTCAATCTGGGCTTGGAGCACCTTATCCATAGAATCAAGGGGATATTGAGTAGGATGACAAGTTTCTCCTATTGACATATTTTTAAATGATTTTGCAAATGGAATGTCAAAGCAAGAAATGAATACTCCAGTAGGCCTATTGGAAATCACAAAGTCTAGGGATTAAGAACAAGATGCTCTATCTACTATACTTTTTTGTGTTTGATGTTTGTATCTTTGTGGAATTGAAATATTTTTGTCCTTTTTTACATATGTGATGTAACTGTGGCTAGAAATGGCCTAGACACTTTCCTTGGCTCTTATTGGGATCTTATTTTTGAAAAATTACAGTTTCAAAACTGTTTGCTTTTCAATTGTTAGTATAGTTGTAGAGATAGAAGACAACTTTTCTTTGGGCCTAATTTTTAGAGAGCTAGTGACACTGTTGTTTTTTGGTTATAGTGTTCTTGGACATGTGCTAAATGTAATTTCATTGTTTCTTCTTAAAATAAATGAATTGTGATTTTTTTATTTAAAAAAGAGAAAAAAAAACATGATTATGTAGAATATTTTGACAAATTTCAAAGTAAATAAACATTATATAATCTTATTGCTTGTTGATCATGAACAATGGCATTAGTTCTAAAGTGATATTAGATCTTTTCAAAGAGCGATAAATGAAGAGGTGAGAGGAATCAATGATGCATATTTGGAAATGTGATTATGAACTACCTCCAAGGGTTTTGCTTATGAGAGTTTAAACCGTAAATCTTAGGTTTCACCAATGAAGAGATAGTAAGACTAGTATAGAGTACATGTGGGTTCTTTGGGAGGTGGTGAATGTGGTTTAGTGTCCGTAAATCTTAGGTTTCACCAATGAAGAGATAATGAGACTATTATAGAGAACATGCGGATTCTTTGGGAGGAGGTGAATGTGGTTTAGTGTGTTTGTAATGTTGTGACTCTACTAGCACTTATGTATTGGTAATTTAATACTTGTTGTGAATGAGATTTAATTGGTTTTAATTTTAGTTGTAGAGGGAGTGTAAAAATTAGTACAACTAAACATCCAATCAAATTACATTTATACTTTTTTTATTTGTAAATAAAATANAGCGATAAATGAAGAGGTGAGAGGAATCAATGATGCATATTTGGAAATGTGATTATGAACTACCTCCAAGGGTTTTGCTTATGAGAGTTTAAACCGTAAATCTTAGGTTTCACCAATGAAGAGATAGTAAGACTAGTATAGAGCACATGTGGGTTCTTTGGGAGGTGGTGAATGTGGTTTAGTGTCCGTAAATCTTAGGTTTCACCAATGAAGAGATAATGAGACTATTATAGAGAACATGTGGATTCTTTGGGAGGAGGTGAATGTGGTTTAGTGTGTTTGTAATGTCCGTAAATCTTAGGTTTCACCAATGAAGAGATAATGAGACTATTATAGAGAACATGTGGATTCTTTGGGAGGAGGTGAATGTGGTTTAGTGTGTTTGTAATGTTGTGACTCCACTGGCACTTATGTATTGGTAATTTAATACTTGTTGTGAATGAGATTTAATTGGTTTTAATTTTAGTTGTAGAGGGAGTGTAAAAATTAGTACAACTAAACATCCAATCAAATTACATTTTTATCTTTTTTATTTGTAAATTAAATAATATAAAGAATAAAGAAAAAAAACAATAAAATCTATATGTAATTTTAAACAATAATAATAATAAACTAAAAATATATATAGTTTTTAAAGTTGACTTTTATTTCTTAAAATAATGAGACTTTCATTGTCTTATTTAATTTAGTGGAAGGAGAGTTATTTTAGTTGAAAGTAAAAGGCTTGTTATGAAAAATATTGTCATCCAATGTTCCCTTTTATGAATGTATGCATTAAAAATGGATAGAAATAGTAAAAAGACATACTGATCTATTGGTGTTGTGAACAATAAAAACTTAACTAAGTATATTAAGTTGAGGCATTGTGAAGAATCATTACTTAATCAAGTAGATTAAGTTAAGGATAAATTTTGTTTATAAATTGTTGGAATTTGTGTATTTTGAATATAATACATTGTATATTTAAACATGGCACACTCTCTATAATAACATTGTCATATGGAATCCACCCACACATATATAGATATAATAGTTTTACATTGTTAATACCAAATATTATACACATCATTACATCACATTATGGATTATCAATTATTCTACAAACTGTATTTATCCATATCCATAAATTAATGCAAGTATTACCCCCATAATTGTCAAAGGGACAATATGCACTATTGTATCAAACACCATGTGTCCACTTAAGTGGCTAAAAGCACATAAAATAAAATAAAACTTTGTTTTTCTTTCTAATTACATGTTAATATAATTAACTATGTTCATAGCATCAAGGTGATATAGTTTGTTAATATTTTTAAATATGCATTTTTAAATACAACAAATTTATAATGTCATAATACTAAATTATTTTATATGTTTTATTGTTATCATTTGAAATGTTGTGACAATGTTACTGTGTAAGTTTTGGTAGTTTTAAATCACTGAATTTTAATATGTTTAAAAGCCAGTAGATAGTCAATTATGGAATTCATAAATAATTCTTATAATAGTTGTACAATTTAAAAATGAATGTGAATATTTTTGTCTTTTAAAATAATAAAAACATTATATATATCATTTTTATTTGAATCATACTTATAATGTATTTGACTGAAAACATAGTGAATAGAATTACAAAAGAAAATAATTTTTATTTGTTTTCCAATAAGTAGGTGAATTTTGATAATTGGGAGTGACTTATTTATATGTTTCGTTTTAAACATGTGCACTATAATCATATAAAAATGCAAGAATATTTTGTGAATAAGTTGCAAAATCTTCATATAGAATGTTAACATGGAATTGTAAATGAATATAGGCTGGACACAGACATATATGGAATAATAGACTTAATAATATAGGGAGAACATAAAGTTTGAAATTGTTAAATTTTAGAGATGAAATAGTAAAGTAAAAATGGTTATTTTTAGAATAAGAACGTTTATACTAAACTACCATACACAATTTGAATATCATGGAAATTAAATTTGAATTAAAGAAGAATAAAAATATGTATTTATAATCCAACTAGTAGTTTTGAGACATACAATAAAGAGTCGTTTTGAATGGTTAAATGCTTTGAATTTCATGTAGGAAGTCTTGGAATCCCAAAACTACTCTCTATTGCATGCCTCAATCAATGTCTTTACAACTTAGAAAACACATATATATAATCAATCAATTACTTTGTAAAAAGAAGTACTTTGTAAAAAGAAGTGGTACATTAATAGGTTAATGCCACTACCTCATTGTGAGCGTCCTAATAAAGAGAAGAGGATGAAATCTCCAAAATGGACTTGAAGGTACGGTGACTCCAAACAATTTTCGTGGCTTTTTGATAGCATAATTGTTCCCAGGAAAGATGGTTTGAAAAATCAATATTAACATTGTGATTCAAACTTCTCAGCCACTGGTTTTTACAATAATTGCCTACTTGCATATTATATTTGGAAAAGCATGTAGTTTCGTATCGATTTCCAGTGAAACGTGTAGGATTCGATAGAAAAGGTCCAACATTTCTTAAAAGATTTGTTAGAAGGTTCATAATTAAAGTGATCAAACGCAAAGTTGTAGTGGTTTGTGTGAAGCAATATCCAACTAAACATCATAGGTAATAACGCTATTGTAAGATACGAATGGGTTTAATTATCTGCGGTATTAAAGTGATAAAATCGAAGGTTGTATAATATTCAATTAATTATAGATAATAATTTTTACATAACAACAATAATGTTGAGAGATTTTTTTTACAGTCCAATATAAGGGAAATATCATTAGGAAATAACAACAATAATGTTGGGAGATTTTTTTTACAGTCTAATATAAGGGAAATGTGTAATTTTTTAGGTGCTTAATGTGGAGCTAGTAGGGGTATTTAAAAAATAAAATATTAAATTAAAAAAATATACATTGTGGGTCCTAATTTAAAGATTAAGTATAAGATCCAAAGAAGAGTATAAACATTCATAGGTATACATCTAAGTTATACACTCAATTATTGACTTACTGCATGATGGATAAAAGTATTTTCAACTGTTTGACATGACTGATCGGTTTCTCTCACATAAGAAATAACAAATTATGTGTTATCAACCTTTACTTATGTGAACCTTAATCTAATTATTCTAGACTCAAATCAAATAATTGAAGGGAATACAATAATTAGAAGATAGATTTGAAGTGATATAGATAGAATATACACAATATAATGATTGGCACATGTTTTCATTAAAAAATAACAAATTATGTGTTATCAACCTTTACTTATGTGAACCTTAATCTAATTATTCTAGACTCAAATCAAATAATTGAAGGGAATACAATAATTAGAAGATAGATTTGAAGTGATATAGATAGAATATGCACAATATAATGATTGGCACATGTTTTCATTGTATCGTTTCAAAAATAGATATATTTATATTATTGCACCTAAAGGCTCTTTCTACAGCCCAATATGAGGGAGATGTGTTGCTCAACATAAAGTTGAGACGTAGCATTTAAAAAAGATATGAATAATAATTAAAAAACTATGTCGGTCATAAATAAAATATATGAATATCCATCTTAAGTAAAATAAGTTTATATTAGAGAGAGAAATAGATAGAGTAATTGAATATCAAAAAATTATGGCATTTAAAAAAAGATATAAATAATAATAAAAAAACTAGATGTCGGTCATAAATAAAATATTTGAATATCCATCTTAAGTAAAATAAGTCTATATTAGAGAGAGAAATAGATAGAGTAATTGAATATCAAAAAATTATGATTTCATTAATAGGGGATTTCTACTTCAGAATTTAATATTATGGAGTTGACATGTAACATTTAAAAAATATTAATAAAATATTTCTATGTCCACCTATTTTAATATCATCTCTATGTATCTAACAATTGAAAGTTGACATGTGCCATTTCAAAAAAAAAAATCCACCTTAAGTAAAATAATTTTATATCAACATTCACCTTCTAGATGTAAATATTTCTTAAGTTTTGTACTCTAAAAAAATTTGCATCTTGAGGAATTTGATGCCTCTTGGCTCATGATAGATCGAGAGTACATACAAATGAGCTTGAATGTCTTTTTCATCCTCTAGATAAAAGAGATATATCTAATAAAAACTAGCTGCAATTATGAATTTTCTGCAAAATTGGCCATTATAAAATGTATTAGGGATTTATGCTAACTTGGCAAGTATAATAAATATAAGTAAATAGAAAGGGAGTGAGTTAATAAGTGAACAAATACATTTTTTTATGACTACTCTCTATTGCAGTTTAGCCTCTTACCCAAGAGGTTGGTATAAAAACATTATTATGTAAATCAATTTGAAATTAAAATAAATTTTGATTATTTTTTAAATTATAATTAATAATTTTAAAATAAAAAATAAAATAGTTTTTCATTTTAATTTATAACATTTGCATATGTAAAAAAATGTAACATATTCACAATTATGGAACAATTATATAATTGTGTTCCGAACTGGGATTACTGAGAGAGAAGATGAACTTGGCAGAAGGCTCCTCATGGGGTGTATACCCCAAAATTGGGTTATGTATCTTTAAACATTGAGCTCGTGCCAGGGGAGCCAAGTTCGTGGTGGTGTGGCCTGTGGAAGCTGAAATATCCTCAGAAGACTAAGATATTTATGTGGTGTGCCATTTACAATAAAATTCCTATTTGGGAAAATATCTGGAAACATAGTATAGTCCGCCCTGGATCCTTTGTAAAGGAGATAATGAAACAAGCATTCACCTTCTCATATCCTGCGCGTTCACCAGGGAAGTTTGGCTTGAATTATCAGCTCTTCTAAATCAGGTGGTTGCTTGGGATGGGCCCACAATAGAGTTGGTCTGGCAGACTTGGTTATAGGTTCATGCCCACAAAAGTATTTGTTATCGCACGGTTTGTAGGAAAGGTCAATAGAGCTTGAGTCAAGGCTTGAAACCGGCGTAACAGGAGCTTCCCCACCCACTGTCACCTCGATGGGGGGCTCTTTCTATTTAGGAGGGAAAGTCCAAGGGAGACGTCCCTAAGGCAATCTGGTCAAAGGAGGGCTAAAGGGT
>SNQJ01S0002707.1:31473-47999 GCA_010110895.2 Picea sitchensis | reverse complement strand
TGTAGGTCTATCTAATTTCTTTTGGTGTGATTATGTGATTTCAATTAAACCGTCTTTTTCTGATTTCCATTTCATCAAAACTGAGTTTAACACAAACCATTATGACCTAAAACATTAATGTGGAAAACCAATCAAATTATAATTAAATGTTATAATATTACAACCTAAAGGGGTTGTATCTATTCATGAGAAGCAAGTATTTTTTCACCTGTGGGCAAGATCCAAATCTTGTGAGGGATTTTCCTAGAGCCATAGGGTCACTTTGAGGTAGTGGTTGAATGTCTAGTTGTACCAAAGAGATTATATTAAATGGTTTTGTTACTCATGCACACATAAGTGGATCAAATCCCACCTCTGTGTCCTTCAAATTTGATAGTCCCAATAGCTCAATCAGTGGAGCCATTCTCCCAAGGCATGTTGTCGCCAAGTAGGTCATAGTTCACAGGTTCAAATCCGATAAAATCCCTCGAGGTTCCTAGCCACTATTGTGGCAAGCGGTTGAACCACCCTCCATCCAAATATCATGAGGAAGACGAGGGGATACCACAAGGTTATCCTTGGAAAAATATGTTATTGATATTGTTAAGAACCCCAAAAAATAATATTTACTAATATGTAGCTATTTAAAAATCATTTAATGTGAGCGGTGGGAGGGTGAGGGTCATATTTGACCTCGAAGGAACAAAACATACTACATTTTTCTTAGGGGATTGGAATCTCAACCAATAATGAGCCAAAGCTATTATCTCTATATAAAGGTCTTTCATTTTTTAAAAATAAAGTTAAACAGTGACATTGGTGGGGTCTCAATAATATTCATAAGAAACTTACACCACAAAATCCTTCCAAAGAACTTCAACCTATGCAGGCTTGTGCGAAGGCTCTTATTAAAGACCCCAAAATTCGAGAGAATTGAGTTCCATCATGTCTTGTGAGGGAAAAACAAGCTCATCGATGAGAAAGAAAACAAGGGAACCAAGTTGCTACAAGGGATTTGTGATTTAAATGGGGAGATTGTCACCTTATTCTTTGCACGACGTGTATGAGCATTATGAAGAGCCCCTCTCATCTAAGCACATGTCACACCATGCAAAGTCGACATGATGGCAAGTTAATACAACAATGCCACTCCTCTACACCCTTCCTAAAGTCAATGGTGCAGGCAATTAAGTGTGGTACAATGCCAATGGTAAGAAATGTATGTGGATTTATTTGACCTACAAACTGGGCATGGAGCGAGTTATTTGTCATTACTCCAAATAGTGGCTCCTCCTTTGAGTGTGAGCAACGTGCGTGTTGGTATATTTGGCGAGAAATCAGGCCTCAACCTGGTTTATCTACCTCCACTTCATAATCTCTCACCTTCACACCAAGCTGTGGATTCTCCAAGCATGAGTAGCAGATGTGTGTTATTTTGGTTAGAGTTGAGATAAGGCCTAAAGTTCCAGCCCACAACCCTAATTGTGGGTAGAGGGCATAGTTGGAAGGGTTATTAGATGTTATCTCTTCCAGACAATTGGAAAGCAAGGTAGCTTCAATGGTACATTACCATTGTTATCTATGTGAACTTAGTGAGGTGAAGCAAGGAGTCAAGCAATATGAAAGGGAAATAGCAGGAGCACAATGTAGCATAATGAACTGGACCATTTTCTAGAATAAGTGGAAAGATGAATTTAGAAGAAACATTCAGATGGAAAACTCTGCCAGGGACATTTGTGCAATTGATATAGAAAAACACTTTCTAAAAATCTGACAATGGGAAAAAGAGGTGGAAGCATTCATGGGGATTCATCAAAGGAAGGACTTGGAGCTCAATGCAAAGGTAAGATCTCTACAATTGTTAATTGGGAGAATTGTGGTTCACATTGGCCTACCACATAAGTAGTTACATGTGCTTTGCTTGATGACTCTAGCCCCTCTAAGGAACCCTATGTGGCCTTTCTTCCAACCTCAAAGGACAATGGGGACATGTTGCACTCTCAAGACATAGAACTGGTGAATGGAACAGGTTAGGTCAACCCTATTGTCCAATGTGAGAAAGAAACACAGATGATGATGGAGCATAGCCATAGGGGAACGTGCATGCTGAAGCCCTCCATGGGGATGGAAAATAGTAATTTTCTATTCAAGTTTTTAGATGTTTTGTCATGTTACTTTTTTGCTTCATCAATATGTAATCTAGTATACCTAATGAGCCTTTAGAGATTGGAATAGATAAATTAGACTCTATAGGAGAATGGATTGGCATGTTTGCATTTTGGATGCTTGGCCACAACCATCTCTAATATTTTTGTAGACAAAGTTGTTTTGTTCGACCACAACGTTTTCTAATATAAATTATGCCTGTTAATGTGAAAAATAACATTTAATGTGTGCCATGTAATTAGATTGTAATATAATATTTTTTCCCAAATCTTATTTGTAACTATCATGTTACCATGAACAAATGTTGCTAAATTATGTTTTTTTCAACATACTATCAAGCAAGGGTTCCACAAAGCTTCCCTAAGGGATGAACTAAAATTTTAATTGTTCCTATTTTCAAATCTTGGAACCAAAATGACCTAGCAAATTATCACTTTAATATGATTAACACCTTTTAGAAAGGTTATTTGACTTGATTCTTGAAATAAAAATAGCCTAGTTGCATAGGAACCTCTCTTAGCATCTATGAAACTCATTCTCAATGTTGTTACGTTTCTAGGAGCTTGGGAACGGGTACAAAACGTCCTAGATTGGATGGGAACAACTCTAGGAGCTTGGGAGCATTTTGGGAACTTCGAGCTCATGGAAATGGGAGCTTGGGACCAAGTTCCCTTAGAATTTCCTCCATGGGGAACTTGAGGAATCTCCCTACTTGTAAGGGAGCACCCACATGTTCCCCAACAAGAAGGGAGTGCCCCCAACACATGGTCCCCCAAAGAAGTGGAAATCCCTACTATTTCCTCTCTTGTTTTGGTGCCCAACTAATGAGGAGGGCCTTGAAACCCTAAAACACCTATTAAACACTAATTTCTACCTATAAGAAGACCACACCCTCATGTAGAATACACCCAAAATTTGGCCTTTCGCATTTGGGATTGGAGAGTTTGCAAGCATTATGATTTGTTGTCAATGTGGCATCTTGGGCCTTGGAGTTTAGACTTCAATTCAGTGGTCATTGTATTTTGCTAGTAGCCTTCATGCATCTTAATCCTCTGAGCAACATTGTGACCAATGTGTGCCATTTTCTCAAACCAATACCAGTATTTTCTATTTTCAAGGTATGCTTGTTCACTAATCTTTTCTATCCATCATTGTTATAGCCATAAGAATTTAGAAATAGTTACATAATGTCAATATGTCTAAAATTGCAGCAACACTTGCAAACTCAGTAATTTTAAATACACTATTATTACCTCGCTTAGGAAATATGTGGAAATTTGAGTGACAACACTATCCATATGCTCCTTGGTCTTTCTCAAGTTGACCTTAGCAAACTTTGAAGACGATCACAATTATTGTAAGAATTAAAAATCACATTTCTTTTGAGATGAAGTTTCCAAAGTTGTTATGCATGCCTTCGAGAAGAATAATGTTCTTACTTTCAAGAGAAAGTTTAAACCTTGTAGGAATTATAGCAGGCCCTTATGTTATCTTTGTTTTTCACTAAGTTGCAAAATGCATACATAATAATGTAGTCTAATTGAACTTTTAAGTTTTGTTAATTAGTATATGTATTATCCATTATAATTAGGTTTAACTTGTTAAGTTTTTTTTTTTTTTTAATATATAACATTATCACTCCTAACTTGGTGTTTCCTACAAATTTGGGCGAAACTTCTAGCCATTCCAGACACTCATACCTACGTTCCCAATGTTCTTGCATTTCAAAAATTCGTGCAACCTAGAAAATAGTCATTGGATTGAGGAAAATAATACAAGGGTTAAAGGAAAAACTAGCAAAAGGAATCAACATGCTACAAATGATGACCTTGTCACCCTTAAAGTTATTGTTGAGGATTGTTGAGACAAAAAATATGATCTCATATGTTGTTTCATGATTTTAGAAAATCCTTCAAAATTGTGCCTTAAACCAAACTATGGAAAATGCTAGAGAAAATAAGCATCCCTCCTAAGTTTCACAACGATGTAATTATGTTCTATGAAAAGGTTATCGCTAAAATGACATGTAACACTAAGTGGTCAATTAATATTAATTGTAATATTGGTGTTAAGCAAGAGTGCCCCCTTTCTCCTATGCTCTCTATCATTTATATCGATAAAATTGAACATTGTTTAGAAAAGGAAGGGTGGATTTGTATTAACATGATTAGAGCCATTGTCGTTTTTCTCTTATATGTTGGTGATATTGTTCTTCTTGCAAAAAGTATTGACAATCTTCACAAGCAACTCAAAGCTCTCAAGCAATTCTACAAAAAGTATGAGCTTACCATTAATATTTCATAAAACCAAGATTATGACAATCAAGTCTAAGAAAAGAAATTGCCCTCTAATTTTATATGGTTATAATACCCTTAAGGAGGTGCAATCTTACAAATACTTAGGCATCAATTTCAATTTCCATTTAAACTAGAACCATATTGTCAAGAAGAGAATCATTGAAGGTTGGAAATCTTACCATGGTCTAGAAAATAAATGTCGAAATGTTAGGCCTTGTGATTGGAATAAGAAAAAAATCATTTTCAAGACTTTAGTTAACATAGTTATTCTTTATGGTTGTGAAGCATGGGTCTGCAACATCTCTCATGAGACTTTGAATAGAATTGAGTAAATCCAAAAGCGTTCTATTTAAAATCAAATGAAACACTCCATACCCCATTTTCTTGATTTAAGAAGGATGTACATTCGTGGCATCTATTACACCTCATGTAGCATGAGGGCTTGATCCAAATGATCACCTTTCCCAAGCAAGTTGTGTATGGAGGATTGGCGTATTGGTACTTAATTGTTCCAACATTGATGTACATTGTTCCATAGAGCATCACTTTTTAGGGTATCTTCATTCATATATTGGGGCTATCATATTGTCTTTGGAGCTTGATGGAGTGTTATGCTTGATGAGGGTCTCCCACACATGATCTAAACATTTGATGACCCCTAGAGCATATATGGAGAGGGAAACCCATCAACTAAGGGGTATCCCTAAGTTTATGACTCATTATTTGATTTGATATGTATTTAGATGATGCACCCTCTTCCTAGAGCACATGCCCTAGGGCGCATGCCTTGGAGAGTGTGCCATGCTATTGTTGAATTTAGCTCAAGCATGTAGTTTATTTTTGTTTTACATTACCTGAACCATAAACAGTGACTGTAGCAACAATACAATAGCTGCAGTAAACCAAGATCACAAGAAGAATAACCATGCACAAGAACACAAGAAGTATCTTGGGAAAACCCTTCTCAACCAAGGGAAAAACCCAGCAATCCCATTACTATATTGCCAAGAGAAGATCCTCCATCCACCACCAAATCCTAGCACACAAGAGGGTGTTTCTATAACCAAGAAGGACTAGTACCTAGAAAAGTGTGCATTGCAGTCCTCATAATTTCAGACCTCCAACTTCAGACCATGCGTTGAGTTAGTGTAAGAGATATGATCCACAATGGGGATCTATCTATTATTTATACAAAACTTAACTCAACGAATAGATGTGACACTTTGGCACAATAGGGCCAACCTATACAACTTAATAATATAATTAATAATTACACAATATTAATTATCTTTACATGGTGGGGCTGACTTATACCCTTTACAACATAAATTATGGTTTTACCAAAGTCACACTCTCTAACAATATAGCAAGGGATCTCTCATATCCTCTAGTGCTCAGACACTAGGGACACATCCACCTGTGCTCACCCACAAGGACATCACTCTCAACAGATCACTCAACTGAGTCCACAGGAGTACCATCTAGAGAGTTGTCTCAAGCCGACTCAACTAAGTCCATAGGAGTACAAGGCAGAAGACCATCTCAGGCCGACTCAACTCAGTCTAGAGGAGTACAAGGCAGGAGACCATCGCAAGTCATCTCAACTCAGTCCAGAGGAGTAGACAAGAGACCACACGCCATCACAACTCAGTCCAGAGCCTGATGCACACCCATCACATGGGCACGCCCAACACATGTTCTCTCTCACGGATCGTCTCAACTCAGTCTAGAGGAGAACGATTTGAAGAATGTCACACAATGTTGCAATCATCAACAACTATTTTGGAGGGTTGAGATGTTACCTATGATGGAGCACTTGATCTATTGATGGTTGACTAGACATTTGGTTATACTTCCACATGCATTGGCACATATTTTGAGGAGCATTCAACTTTGTACACATATTTCTAGAGTACCATATTCTTTGGCCCGTAGTATTGGGGTGGTTTGATGGTATTGGCACATGGTTTCAAGGTGTAGCACATAGATTTGGATTTTTCACACTAGTTTAGTGCAATGCTCCCTTATGTTGCACATACTCCTAGAGCATTCCACTTTTGACCCTTGGTTTGAGCAGGTTTGGTGGCATTGCATGTAAATTCATGTCATGTGGCACATGATTTTGCGTATCCATGCTTATCTTATGAGAAGCACTCCACCTCTCTTGCATATTTATTTAGAGCGCTCCACTTTCATTTGACTTCCTTGGAGGAGATATCGTTAATATGCATGTGGACCAACACTCTTAGCACGTTTATTGAGGCCACCCACCTAGAGGAGGTTATTGTAACAACCAAAGGGGCCATTATTGCACATGTATTCATGAGATCCATTTGTTGGGGGAATTGGTTATGGGTTGGAGCAAATGCCCTACTTGATCTTGTTACTTTTAGAACATTTTGGGAATCTCTATGTTGTTGACTCCTTTGTCTAGTGTAATGTCCCCTTGCTTATTGCATCTTGGCACAATTTTGGTGGCATAACTACCATTTGCACATTTTTCAAGGGAACCCACCTTTGGAGAAGTATTTTAGTATTTTTATAGTCCCAAAGCATCCTTGAACACAGTTCAAGGATGCACCCCTTCTAAGTATTTTTTAAAATTACAATATTTAGTCAAAGGCTTTCTTCTAGAGCACCGTAGACAGGGTTGTCCACCTGTTTTTTTATCTCACAGAAAGGTGGAACCACATCATGCGGAGTGCTCCCTTGATCTATGGCTCAATGGCATGTTCTAAGAGGATTCTTGATGAAAACTCTAGGAGGATGAAGTGGCACATTACCCAAGATGGCATATGACATGATCGACCAAGCTCAATCTTAGGGGGTGTTTTGTACAAGGAGAGGACAAGTGGGACCTACACTTATTTGTCCCTTTATTTTATTATGTATTGTTGACTTGTCTTTAAAGGTTGTTGGGAGATATTATGTTTAATTTTCCTAGGAGAGATCATGGTGTTGAAATATTGTAACTGCAAAGAGTATTCTATTTTATTGATTTATTATTCATCAGATCAATCCCCTTTTGTGGATTGATCATGTTGGGATTTGTACTTGACCAAATCCTCTTTTGTGGATTGGTCAAACCCTAATTATATTATGCTAATTAAGAAGTCGGTCTCGGGGCGTAATTTAAGTGGTTTTAACCACTAAGAAGAGAAGTCGGCCATGCCCAATGAAGAGACACCTTTCCAACACCTGCCAGCTAGTATAAATAAAGGAGGCTAGCGCCTCATTTGTTCACTCACTCATTCTCTCATTAAGTGAGCAAGTTTGGAGAGTTGCAATTGGTAGAAGAAGGAAGAGAGAGGCGCATTGCTCAGTGTTGGATATTGTCTAGTGTTTTGGTTTATTGTCTTGGCATTGTATTGGCTATCTATATTAAGGAAGTGTTTGTTGGGTTTTCTCCCCCATGAGAGTTTCCCAGGATAAATGTTGTGTATCTTGTGATTGTGTTTCTCTCAGTGATCCTACCTATGCTATTGTTATCTAGTAAATTGAAAAGAAACTTAATAGCTGCTCTAAAATTAACATGGTATTAGAGCTAAATTGAAGAGAGCACCTTTCATTGGATAAGAAAAACCGTCATTGTTTTCATACAAGAAAATTAGGGCTTTTTATTGGAGAAGAATTTCAGCCTAAAATTCATCAAGGAAGTGTGCCCTAGCCTAGCGAACTCATTGGCAGCTTGAGCGCACTTTTCCAGTGGACAAAACTCCCAGAAAGTGAAACACTAGTTTTCACTGGTACCAAAAAACCACAAAACCAGAACTAGTACCAGAAGTACTAGTCTAGATTTCCGCAGGTCAAATTTGAAAGGGAAAAATTTGGATTTTTAGAAATTTGATTGCACCAGCCTACTCACCTCAACCAAGCGCACCTCCTAGTAAGTTCAAATTTAATTTATGAGCACTTTCATTTTTTGGTCATTTTCCCAGCACTAGGTCAAGATGTCTGCAAGCACCAAGCTTGTTGACAAGTTAGAAGGTGTGGATAACTTCCATGCCTGGAAGTATAGGATTGCACTCATTCTTGAAGAGAATGATCTTTCAAGATTTGTCAAGAAAAATGTACCAGAACCTACAGATGCTACCGCTAAAGCAAAGCACCAGAAGGATATGGTTAGGGCCAAAAGAATCATTGCAGACTCTATCAAAGATCACTTGATCCCTTAAGTGGCATATAAAGATACCCCAAAATAAATGCTTGATGCCCTAACCAGATTATATGAAGGAAGAAATATTAACTGAAAGATGAACTTGAGAACTCAACTCAATAATACAAAGATGCAGAAAGGAGAAACAATTCATGAATATTTCTCTAGAATCTCTCAATTCAAGGAACCGCTAGAAGCAATTGGAGATACCATAGATAAAGATAAACTCATAATGACAACTCTTAATGGTCTCACAAGACCTTGGGATGCATTCATCCAAACCATTTGTGCCAGAAAGGAAAAACTACAATTTGACAGTCTTTGGGAAGAATGTGTTCAAGAAGAAGCAAGAGTAGCTAACCGAGAAGCAGTATTATTAAGGGATGCGATCAAGCTCTAGTTACTCATACTAAAGGAGGAAAGAGAAGGCCTCACTTCAAGAAAGAGACCCACCCACATAAGGAGTCTCACTCCCCAAATAAATTCATCCTTAAAGAATCTCACACTCCAAGGAGATTTCAGAAGTTGCAAAAAGGTCAAAGAAGAGAAAAGGACTTCTCATCCTACTAATGTTACCATTGTGACAAGATGGGACATATTTCTAAGAATTTTCCAACTAGAAAAGAAGAATACAAGAAGAGAAACAAAAGGCACCATGCCCATGCAGTTGAAGATGAAGAGCCACCCACGAAGATGTTTAAAGAAAATATCGAAGACTATGTCTTAATCTCTGCCCTCTCAGGATCAATATCACATGGAGAGGATACTTGGCTCATACATAGTGGTGCTTCAAAGCACATGACAGGTCAGAGAAACATTCTCTCTAGCCTTACCGAAAATAACTTTCCCTAGAAATTTACACTTGGAGATGATTACCAGTACCCTATCAAAGGAGTGGGAGAGTGCAAATACAAACTTGATTCAGGGACCCCAATGAAGATGAAGGATGTACTATATGTACCAGGTTTGACAAAGAACTTGATTTCTATCTCAGCTTTAGATAAGAAATGCTTCAGGGTTGCATTCATAGATGGTGAAGTCCTCCTGTGGCCTAAAGGAAAAACCATAGAAGATGCAATAGTTATTGGAACAGAAGAAGGTGGCTTGTATAAATTAAAAGGTCGCTTAGAAGAAGCCTTGACACACACCACCGAGAGTCCATGTGAACTTTGTTAGATTTTCAATGAGCTATGGCTCATGTATTCCTTTTAAATTTTATGCCAACAATTACTTGAACCATAACTATTGCAGCAAACCAAGATCACAAGAAGAAGATCCATGCACAAGTACACAAGAAGTATCCTGGGAAACCCTTCTCAACAAGGGAAGAAAACCCAGCCAATCCTTTTCTTTATTCCTCAAGAGAAAGACCTCCCACACCATCACCAAAAACTAGCACACAAGAGGGTGCTGCAATTCTCATAATTTCATACCAACTTTTGAAATCATGAGATAACACAATGATAAGTGTGTTTCCTCAATGGGGATTCACCTTTATTTATACAAGACTTGTCACATCAAATGATGTGTCTATTGGCACAATAGGGTCGAACTCAATAACTCAAAATATAATTAATAATTACCATATTAATTATCTTTTATATTAATTATCTTTTACATTAATTATTAATCACATTAAGGTGGGGCTGACCTGTACCCTTTACATTACAATTAGGGTTATAGGCAAGTCTGACTCTTGAACAATATAGCAAGGGATATTATACACCCACTAGTGCTCATCCACTAGGGGCACATCCATAGGGATGTACATATCTCTGGCTCATTGCATTACACAGAAGAGACACTTCTTCACTAGTGCTCAGCCACTAGGATCACATTCACATGTGCTCGTCCACAGGCACGTCTACTCAATAGATCTTCTTTCCCACTACATTACACAAGAGAGTCATCTGGAGTTTCTCGTCAACTCTTTTGCTTAGAGGAGGATAATACATCATCTTCATTTATGTTCTCATGACGATGCACCTGACACTTTGGGATTTCACACGTTCACCTTGTGCTCAGCCACAAGCATGTCCAACTCTGCAGATCGCCTTTCTCACAGGAGAGTCGTCTGGATTTCTTCTCAACTCTCTGGATGGAGGAGGTCATCTCTATGTTCCAGCTTTGTCTCAGATAGGAACCACACACCCTTCTCAGGGGCTTTCTCTCAGGTTTGTAAGATGGAGAAAGTCTCACATATCTGCAATGTTCAACATCTCACAGGTTTGTAAGCTGGAGAATGTCTCACATAGCTGCAGTCATCAACACTCCCTCTCAGCTAGGGAGGCATTCTTCATCATGCCAAGTCTCACACGGATGTACTTTGAACTTTGTCTTGGTTGTAGTCATCAACACTCCCTCTCAACTTAGGGAGGTATTCTTCACCAAGTTAATTTGGTGAAGATGTCTACAATCTGCTCATGTGTAAGAAGGTAATGCATGTGTACTATTTTCCTCCGCATCATATCTCTGATATAAATATGTTTCATCTCATCGTGTTTCGATCCATCGAGAAACACTGGGTTCTCAAAGAGATTTACACACGACTCTTGGTTATCATCATAGGATCCATCTCATGGTCAAGTAAATTTGTCAAAAGCTTGTGCAGCCATATGGCTTCTCGTACTTGATGCTATATACTCTGCTCCTGTGGTACTCAAGGCCACAGAGTTTTGTTTCCTATTGCATCATGAAATCATGGAAAACTTCATGGTAAGACAACAATTGGATGTTCTATTCTGGTCCATTGTACTCTCTGCTCAATCTGTATCGACATATCCTGCAAACTCAAGTTCACACTGGAGGCATATCTCAGGCCATATCCAACTATGCCTCATATATATCTCAATACATGTTTCATTGTTGTCCAGTGAATCTGTCTCGGCTTGACTCATGGAATGACTAAGTACATTCACTACATAGCATGAATCAAGTCTGGTGTTAACCAAATACATCAGCGATCCAATCAACTATGGATCAATCTTATCTAAATCATCTTTATTTATTTTCTTCAAATCCATCACCGTGGATTTACATTTTGTCATATTGAGATTCTTTAATATTCCCACTGTATATTTTCCTTGACTCAGGAAAATCTCATCAGTCCTATGTCATACTTTCTGTCCCAAGAAGTAGTGCATCACAGTCATATCCTTCATCTTGAAATCATAAGTCAAAGCTTACTTGTATCCAACAACAAAGTTTTCTGAATAAGTCATCAAAATCGGGCTCTTGTCACCAACATTGTAATAATATAGGTTTGGATCAACAACACTCTTGTTGAAACCCAAACTCATCAAGAATCAATCCATCTGATATAGCTTCCAACTCATGGATGGTAGTACGGATGGAAGTGTATCAAGCTTACTGGATCAAGTGTCAAATCATAGACAACTCCCTTTGTTTGTGAGAATCCTCTGACGACAAGTTTTGTTTTGTATTTCTCGATACTTCCATCAGTTGCATGTCTTTCTGCCTCTTGCAGAGTTTGTTAAGCCCAGACAGGCCTTTTATGGCCTACTGTAAAGTCCCTGGGAATATCAACTGGATCAACTGTATCAATGGCAGTCTCCCTCTAAACAACTAAGGGGGAGAAGGTATTTGTCTTTTCCTTCTCAATTAGTTTTGACTCCCTCTGAGTCAAGTGACTCCCTCTGAAGTCTTGAAGGAAAAACATCTTCCTTTGTTGTTAACCTGCCTGGAACAAACGAAAGGAAACAAGACAAGAATATCTCCTAGAGGAGATTCATGAGTACATCTCTAGAATCAAAACAATTTAAGGATTGTTGTCGCAAACACAACACATACTTGTAATGTAGCAAGATAATGAAACAATCAAACCTGAGGTTTTTACTTTCAATGTTTTGTTCTTTTGAATGCACTAAGACTTCTCTGGGTCCATGATTTGCACCAGGGGTTTATTCCTCCTATAAATACCCTTATGACAATGACGCAAATAACATATATATACAAGTGCATACCTAAGGGTGTTTGATATGATTTATTCAATGGCACCTGGTTGATTTCTATCCTTTGGCATCTTCGTGAAGAAGGTAGTCACAGTGTCACCTTTTTGTGTCACCCACGATAGGTCTTCCTTTGAAGTCTTGCCTTCTAGGAACTTGAATTTGCTTGATTCATCAAGCTTATCTTCCATAATTTTGGCACTGCACATCGAATCCACTTTTCTTGAATTCCATATAAAGTGACTTTGAAAAACGGTTTGCATATGTTTTGATAGCAAAATTGACAGTGTACGGAGGACTGGAAGAAATTAGTGTGGCACTAGAGCCAATGTTTACGATGGCACCCTTCGTCCTTTTCAACATTCAAAAAAGCACAATGTGGATTATTCTAGTAGTATTTTCTACATTTACTACTATGAGATTCTTGAGAAGCTGGGAATCAACATTATGAAAGAACCTGGCATAGGGGTAGCACACCCCAACATTGTTTATCAAAATTCAACATCCAAGTCATTAATGGCCTCATCTACTCTGCTCATATCTTCTATCAAATCTCCACTAAAATCCACCACAACACTTTTCACTTGGGTTTTGTATTTGGCATGTATTTCATTTGTAAGGTCCTTAAGCTTGGAAGGATTTCTTCCAACCAAAATCAAGTTGATCATGTGACTAGCTAACTGAATGGAAAATTTCCTCCCAATCCCATCTGTTTATGCTCTGCATTAAATCTAAGGATCCCTTCCAAAAGATCCAACCTAGTGAGGAAGCTTGTGTAACTACTGAATCCTTGATCCCATTTGATGAAGAGTAAGCAATGGAAGGAGAGACGATTTCTGCATATTTACGGTGTAGTCCCATCATGATTTGTTGTGTTTTATTTTAGCTATTTGTCATGCCATGGGAGTTAGATATTTGATAGCTTGCTTTGCTGAGAATTTACACTGTCTGGACTACCTAATAAAGTCATGTAGCTGATATGTTGAGCTTAATACAGTTTGGACTTCCTATTGCATTTTTGTAGCTGATATGTTGAGCCTCTGCTAGACAGCGGCTACATTTTCTAGCAAGCCGAGTTGTCAAGGGACAAGTGGAGACCTTTCCTTGTTGTCTAGAAAGCTTGAATAAGGTTTGGTTTAGGCCTACGGTTATTTTAGGAGGGTTACCACAGGTTTAACTAGATTTGGCCCCCTTTTAATTTTATGCCACAGGAACCTTTATGCCACACGAAGCACTAGATCTAGCCCGCCTTCTTTCTTTTGTTGTTGGGGTATTGTTGTGGCAGTATTAGAGGCCTGCGCCCACTTTTAAATGGATAGTCGGCCCTCCTCCTAGGTTCTGGCCACTCTCCATATACCTCAGTTGCTTCTAGGCTCCGCCCTTTTCTTCATAACTGTAGGCTCTGGCCTCTTTCACAGAATTTTGAGGTTTCTTGTGGGGTTTCTCCTAGTCTCCGACCCTTTCTTTATGGTTGTAGGCTCCAGCCTCTTCTTTGCCACATAGATGTTTCCCCTCCGGTCTCTTTTCCATACACCATAGAAAGGGAGATCTGGCCTTCCTCCTCCTCATACCTACAAAAATGATTCGGCATACCTTTCCTTCAATTCTTTAATGTGCAATGGTTTTCTTCAAGCCTACTCTGATACCATGTTAGATTTGCAGTGAGCTATGGCTCATGTATTCCTTTTAAATTTTTTGTCAACAATTACTTGAACCATAACTATTGCAGCAAACCAAGATCACAAGAAGAAGATCCATGCACAAGTACACAAGAAATATCCTTGGAAACCCTTCTCAACAAGGGAAGAAAACCCAGCCAAATTTTTGCTATATTCCTCAAGAGAAAGACCTCCCACACCATCACCAAAAACTAGCACACAAGAGGGTGCTGCAATTCTCTTAATTTCATACCAACTTCTGAAATCATGAGATAACACAATGATAAGTGTGTTTCCTCAATGGGGATTCACGTTTATTTATATAAGACTTGTGACATCAAATGATGTGTCTATTGGCACAATAGGGCCAACCTCAATAACTCAAAATATAATTAATAATTACCATATTAATTATCTTTTATATTAATTATCATTTACATTAATTATTAATCACATTAAGGTGGGGTCGACCTGCACCCTTTACATTACAATTAGGGTTACAGGCAAGTCTGACTCTTGAACAATATAGCAAGGGATCTTATACACCCACTAGTGCTCATCCACTAGGGGCACATCCATAGGGATGTCCATATCTCTGGCTCACTGCATTACACAGAAGAACCACTTCTTCACTAGTGCTCAACCACTAGGATCACATTCACCTGTGCTTGTCCACAAGAACGTCCACTCAACAGATCTTCTTTCCCACTACATTACACAAGAGAGTCATCTCGAGTTTATCATCAACTCTTCTTCTCAGAGGAGGCTAATACATCATCTTCATTTATGTTCTCATGACGATGCACCCGACAGTTTGGGATTTCACACGTTCACCTTGTGCTCAGCCACAAGCACGTCCAACTCTGCAGATCGCCTTTCTCATAGGAGAGTCATTTGGAGTTCTTCTCAACTCTCTGAATGGAGGAGGTTATCTCTGTGTTCCAGCTCTGTCACAGATAGGAACCACACACCCTTCTCAGGGGATTTCTCTCAAGTTTGTAAGCTAGAGAAAGTATCACATAGCCGCAATGTTCAACACCTCACAGGTTTGTAAGCTGGAGAATGTCTCACATAGTTGCAATCATCAACAAACTTTGGCATAGAAGACTAGCTCACGTCAACTACAAAGCATTACCATATGTGAGCAAGGCAGTTATAGGTCTACCAGAATTCAAGGTTGACCATGAAGGTGTGTGCAATGGATGTGCACAAGGAAAGAACATCACAAACCCTTTCCTGAATAGCGACAGTAAAGCAGAAGGAGTCTTAGAGGTCATCCACTCAGATGTATTTGGCCCAATGCCATCAACCTCCATTAGTGGGTATGTATACTATGTATCAGTTATTGATGACTATTCTTGCAAGACTTGGGTTTACTTCTTGAAATCAAAAGATGAAGTGTTTGGAAAATTCAAGGAATTCAAAGCCTTGATAGAGAATCTCTCTGAAAGAAAGATCAAGACACTCAGGTCAGATAATGGAGGAGAATACACCTCAAATGTGTTTGTAAACTTGTGTAAAGATGTCGGGATTAAGAGGGAGCTCACCACTCCCTACAATCCTCAACAAACTGGTGTAGCAGAAAGGAAGAACATAACTATAATGGAATTTGTGAAGACTATGATCCATGAACAAGATCTTCCAATGCACTTATGCGCAGAAGCAGCAAGGACAACAGTGTATGTAAAAAACAGATTATACCATAGTGCACTTGGGTTCAAAACCCCCCAAGAAATGTTCTCCGAAAAGAAGCCAGAAGTAAGCCATCTCAAGATATTTGGTTGTCCAGTGTTTGTACACATTCCAAAAGAGAAGAGAACCAAGATGGACCCTTCAGGAAAGAAGGAAATATTTGTTGGATACTATGAGGTCTCAAAGGCCTTCAGAATTTATATACCAAGTTACCATCACATTGAGATCAACAGATATGTAACCTTTGACGAAGATGCAGCACTCAAGAAATCAAGAAGATGCCATCTTGAAGAAGTATATGAAGAAGAGCCTGTAGCTCCCAGATTTGCAGAACCAGTAAGGGAAGTCACAATTTCCCCTGATGATGAGATTCATGAAGATCATGATATGATAGAATCTCAAGAACCTCCCCAGATGGTGATCTCTCACAAGAGAAAGCCATCTTGGGCAAGGGAACTTATTCAATATGGAGAGAAGTATGGTGCCCCATAAGGTACCATGAGACAAGTCAAGAAACCCAAGCCATTCTCCAATTATATGGATTTGATGTGTGATCTCTTAGAGAAGGAGCCTACTTGCTTTGAAGAAGCCATTCAGAAGAAAGAATGGG
>SNQJ01S0002706.1:199463-216412 GCA_010110895.2 Picea sitchensis | reverse complement strand
ATCGAATCTTAAAACTATAACAAAAATGATTCATCAAAACCAAAATTATATACAGCGAAGCATGCTTATGTAACATAGCAGGTGAAATATGTACACAGAGTGTAATATAAATGAGCAAAAATTATACCATAACAGATGCTGAGACTATGCCAATTTTGAATTGACAATTGTTGTAGCAGACTCGACATTTTTGAACAGGATTGAACCCGTGGTTCCTTGCTTCTTGTCGTTGGGTTGTTCTTTTGCATTCTGACCAGTGAGCTTTGCCACTTGGTTTTCCAAATCGTGAATTTTGGATTGCAATTTTGGGACATCCAAGTAGTACCTCTCCAACCACAACCCGCACTGATCGCAAGGTGGAGCAACAGTTTGAAAAGAAGGGGGTTTTGACGATTCCCTGAGGGTTTCATGGAGTGGTTCAATACCAGGAAAGTCAGGGTTATCCCGCAGACAAGGAGGTAAGTTCTTGACGAAATCATAAGGAGGTTTTCCACACAATCCCTCGGAGTAAGGATACTCTTCGGAGAGAAATCGTTCAATGTCTGAATCAGAGTCTTCGCTGACCACGATAGGCTCTAATTTGGCAGGGGGCTTAGATTCATTCCTCGCCATGCGAGAGATCAACCTTGCATTTTTCTTGCCTCGAGTATTAGCACCAGCCTTCCCTCTAGTCTTTTGGGTTGTAGGTTTAGCAACTTCGGTCTGTTTAGGCACACCCTTAGGCAAACTCGTAGGTGACTCGGGCTTAGGTTTGGGTAACAAAAAACTATAAGGAACAGGGGTAGGTTTGCTCTCGGTCACCATGGGCTTATCCACATGTGGAGGGTTAGACTCTTCAAAACCATTACGGCTGAGAAAATCATGCCAAGAATCACGACGTAACCCCAATTCATAAACCAAAACCATTTTAATCAACCCCACATGGAAGAGGCTGGTGTCAACCTGACTACGCTTGTATCTTTTAGCCATTTTGAACAAACTTCGGTGCAGATAGTGCGGCATACTTAGTTAGAAACCCATAAAAACCATTAATAAATGCAGGTGAAACAAGAAAATGAACCCGTACCTGCCTTCACAAGTAACGAATTGTTTGATAATCATCAAGAGATCATACCAGCGGGGTTTCAACATCTTTTCAGGCAAACCTCTGTCGCATGAGTTCACTGTGCGAGATTGGAACAGTAATGTCCATGGGACATCATCTACCTTGCAACTTTTTGACCATTTTTGTCCCTTGACAGGCAGGCTGGTTGCCAAGCTGAGAAACTGTTCAGTGATTTCAAGCTGGACATCTCCAATTTTGGCTTGGCAGCCATCAAATGATAACGCAAATTGCCGAGCCACAGTGAAGTTATAACCATCAAACTTCCTTATGAAAGCGAGCCACACGTGTTTTTCCAGGTCGCTATATGCACCATCAAACGTCAACAGTGCTTGGCATCCGTTGGGCTCGGCCCTTACGAAAGGAGCCATGGCTTCTGTACATGGTAGGGTTTGAACTGAACGAAACAATGCACAGAGTCAAAAAACGATAGGGTTTGACAGCTTTAGCGCTCGAAGAGACCAGAATTAACTGCATGCGTGCGAAGGTGGTGGGATTACCACTGCCATGCATTGTATTAATGACTGAGTACAGTTAAAATCATAATCATTTAAACCATATGTATTGTCCAACCAAATAGGTGAATCATCATATCGACGTGCCACTTATCCGAAGCAGAACAAACACCATATGTGATAATCATGCGCCAAGTGTTAAGTTTAATCCAACACAATATCAAACACTAACCATTGATCCGTCGTATCAATCAAACGTTTTAAACCAATGTCAATTAAACCATGCCAATACATAGTTTGAAACTATTGATCGTTCCATGTGATATCAACTCATAAAATAATATATCCAGCATCGATTAAAACTGAAATCCAAAAGATTTAATCAAAGCGCCTTTGTGAAACTTAAACCATTGTTATTTCTCAAATTGACCTTATGAAATTTACCAATGCATTCGTTGCACATTCAAATGTTTACATTCCAAATTTTTTTAGATCATTGCAACCAAAAATTTCTCATATAATAAATGAGTGAAGAGCCCATAGCCATAAAGATCAAAGCATATAAGACCAAAATCAATCATAACCTTTATAGGACCAAATGTAACCAGTTAATCTTCATGCTCAAAGGCTTAATAATTAAACAGATCCCAATGCACAATCAAGGTAAGAGTATGCTAAAGGACACAAGTTTGAAAAATCTTTGGCAGTCATGTGATAAACCAATGGTCAAGTGTCTTTTGGAAAAATCGATAAAAGACGACGACAGTCCAGACAACGAAAGAGGTA
This sequence comes from Picea sitchensis, assembly GCA_010110895.2. Classification (NCBI taxonomy): domain Eukaryota; kingdom Viridiplantae; phylum Streptophyta; class Pinopsida; order Pinales; family Pinaceae; genus Picea; species Picea sitchensis. The sequence goes on along the minus strand of SNQJ01S0002706.1, from coordinate 214,069 downwards.
TTTTCACACTTTCAGTTGTGAAAATCGAATCGAAACCAAATTGCAATTGTCGCAAAAAATGAAACAAATGTCTAGTAGCATGATGCGACGATGATTTGTCATTTACGAGACAAGGGGTGTAGGCAGCTTTTTTAGAGTAATTGAAAAAAAGGATTGGCTGCCAACAGGAAAGGAGATCCCTCAGGTTAAAATCAACACAATATCACCTCATAAATTTGGTTCTCTTCCGCATTAATTATGATGGTTTACTTATAAGATGTCTCAAACATGAATATGCAGAAAAGATTCTGAAGGAGCTCCATGATGGTCCTGCAGGTGGAAATTTTGCAGGGAACACCACCACTCACAAAATACTGAGAGCTAGATATTATTGTCTTACTATGTTCAGGGATGTTCACACATATGACAGAAATTGTAAAACCTGTCATATAAGTGCGGGGAGGGAAAAGAGAGCAACTGTCCCACTCCAACCTGTGGTCATCTCCAGGTCGTTCGAGTAATGGGGGTTAGATATCATAGGAGAAATTACACCGAGTTATTCAAAACAACATAGATACATAATGATTGTCAAAGACTATTTCACGAAATGGGCAGAGTCCATCCCTTTGACTCATGTAAATGAAAAGGTGGTGATCCAATTCATAGAACAACAACTAATTACGAGGTTCGATATGCCTTCCATCCTTGTTTTTGATATTGTCACTTACTTTTCTTCCACCCTATTAATAGATTTTTCTTTAGAAAAAGGAATCATAATAAGATACTCTACAAACTACTATCCACAGGGGAACGGAGTGGAAAGATCAACCAATAAGAACCTAGTGAGTATATTAAAGAAAAAGTTGTAGACAACCAGAGGAATTAGCACAGTTCACTTCATAATGCCTTATGGGCTGATAGATTAACATCTAAGGAAACTATAGGGAATTCCCCATACTTTATGGTATATGGACAGGAAGCCATTCTCCTGAATGAGCTATATCTTCCATCTCTTCATCTTGTTAAGGATTCTTGAGGACAAATGTCATCAATTAAACAACAAAGGATTGATACCCTCCTCATGCTGGAAGAAGAAAGGGATAAAGAAAAATCAAAGTTCATAGCTCATGAACAAATAGTTAAAAGGTGGTTTGGTAAGCATAAGGCCAAAGAGAATAATTTTGAAGTCAGAGACTTAGTCCTAAAATGGGACCAAGCAAATGAACCGAAGGGGAAACATTTGAAGTTTCATAATCTATGGCTCATACCTTTTCAGGTGGCTGAGAAAATTGGAGTAGGAACATATCAGTTTCAAAATCTGAGGGGGGATCTTGATGCCCTCCCGGTGAATGGACAAGCCCTAAAACAATATGTTCATTAAAAACAAATGTGTGTGTTTTCATGATGTTTTGTTTTTAGGTAGGTTGATTGCAGAGTGCATTTTTGTTCTTTGTTTATTTCTATATTAATTCTGCGCTTTTGAAGTTTTTGTTTAGAAATAAATTGGTTTTCCTCAATTCATGCTCTATGACGAACTATGTTCCTGACTCATCTCTTACATACAACACAAGAAATGTTGGGAGACCTGCGGTTGTTTTAAAGGATTTTTCCGTCGAACATGTGCAGATGAACAAACTTGGAAAAGTAATGAAGTGTCTCCCTGGTGGTTTGGTAAAACCTGAAGGGAAATGTGGTAAGATGGAAAGGACTACATGTACCTCAAGACATATATAGAAAAAAATTCACCTTAACCATCTCATTTTGAAAAATAACAGATGCCCTCCTCTCCCACTCGCTCAGGGAATTTTGCCAAAATAAAATCAATTATATGAAATGAGTGAATAGTAGGAGAGGGTATGCAGATAACTCCGCCGGGGCTATGAACGCTCGTTGGCAGTGAAGCAAGGTCTATGACGTTGGGGTGACTCTGCCAGGGCTATGGATGCTCATTGGCAGCAGAGCAACATCGTAGCAAGTGAATGATGATAACTAAAAGGCCTGGTGCCAGTGAAAACTTTAGTCGAATCTTTTCAAATAGGGTGTGAGTCATGGTTACATGAAACAAAGGTGGAATAAAGTTTGAAACCCCATAGGCAGGCCCGAATGCACCAACCAATGAATTTCAAATGCAAGGATAAAAGAGGCTCTGATAAAAACCAGTTGAGGTTGTAAGAATATTTTTCATCAGTTGAGCCTGAGGTAGGAACAAAGATTCTTCTTTCGCCCAGTAAGTCGCCATTTGTTGAGCACTCAACACACCCTAAAAATACTTATCAATGTTTTCTCACTTTTTGGGTACCACTTGGTTTTCTGTACTATCTGACTCGATTTCATTTTGGAATTTTTTTTTTCCTTTTTTATTTTCATGACTCTCATCATCTATCCAGGTTTGTTTTACTTGTGAAACCCCAGGACTAAAATACTTTGACATCTAAATTAATAATCGACAGCGAAACACTACACCCAACATGCTCAGGTTCGACGTCGGAAAGAATTCAAGTAAGTATAGGAACAACTCAGAAAACAACAATCGTCGAGCGTTGATCTTCATGGCCATCGGCAGAAGGAATTTTTGGTTTACATTATTTTTTTCACATAAAGGTTCGAGATATAGCCGATTCCCCTTCGACATCGGTAAAATTCGGGGAAGACATAAATTAATGAAGAACGAAAAGATATTGGCGATATCCGATGCTTGACGCACTTTATCGGAATTGAGGAAAACCCAGAAGGATAAAATAAACATTTTGACCATGATAAAGTTATCCTCGATCGTCGATCCCCGATGCATTTTCGACATCAAGGATTTTTTGAGGGAGCTTATCTGAGAGTGCTTTGGTAGGCTTATCTCCGATCACCGATCCTTGCACTTTTCGACATCAACAACCTAAGATTTGGTTTTAGAAAGAATGGCTTAAGGAAAGTACTGAATCTGACTAATAGGAGCAAATTAAGTCACTAGTGTCGAACGCCACATGTCTTTACCAGGTAAGAATGTCGTAAGGTCTAATTCTACCCTGAGTCATTCTTGGTTCCCTAGGTCTGAGTCACACCTTCGAGTCATCTTTTTCGCATCAACATTGTATGGTAAGATCGATCAACATTGAATATTTTTAAGGAGGATATCAATGAAAATGTTCATAGCAGAATATCGATCCCAGATCCACCCACTGAAAGAAGGACACGACGGGATGTTTTCAGCATTAGATACGATCGAAATTTGGGCATTTAAGGATATAATTAATACATGATCCCGCATTATTTTCTACCTCATGCGCCAATCAAAACAACATATTTGAAATCACTGATAGACCACATCACCACTTGTGCCTTCGTCATCAACCCACGATAAATTTAAGTTCTAAATATTCGATGGTAGATTTATTGATTTTTCACTCATAACCTAAATTGAATGGCTAATGTGACACAATAAGATATTTCCTATTTAAAATATCTTGAACCGTTGTGAAAAAAATTAATTCTATGCGTAAGAGAATTCCAGAGTGTCTGAAGGATCCAAATGAACAAATCTAAGGCAATATCGACCCCATGTTTATCAAAAACCAAGTTTTAACAAGATTCAGAGGTATGTACCCAAGTCTATCAATTCACTAGCTTTAATTTATATGTGTTTGTCCGGTTTTGCATAGTCTATAAAATTTTTCTTAAGTTGTAGGAAAAATGTCATCGAGAAAGCCAACCAATAGATGCTCGCCAAGAGCACCAAAGCTAAAAGAACCAGAAATAGGCGAAGGTTCTTCTCTAGGGATCGCGAGGCAATTGGAGTACGTCCCTAGACCAAAGCCTATCGTCAAGACAAAAAAAAAGAAAGTTTTCATCCAACCTCCACCCTTTGGAAATACAGAGTAAAGGACCAGATCCAAGGTAGCACTCGCACAATGGGGTAATCTCTTCAACAAGATTAGTAGAGAAGAATACCCAGAGTAGTTCCCACATGGTGACCCAGACGTAAGGGTGCTCGATGACCAGGTGTTTCCCAACATCCGACGGTCATATATACACATGGTGGCAAGAAGAAACCCCATTTTCCCCTACATAGAGGTCCTGAAGTGGCTCTTGACCACACAGATAGACATAAATGTTTCATTAATGATGAGAATGGTGGGTGCGTCAGAGTATTCCTCCTAACAGAGGTCCAAAAATACTACAAGCTCGGGGACTCGGAGGAGCGACTCAACACAGACTTCATGGTAAAGTTCTATGAACTCCATGACACTAGCCGATTTATGGCCTCATGATGGAGGGAAGACAATAAATTCACAAATCAGAGAAATTGATGGTTCAATACAATTAACCTGAGGGAGCCATACATCTATTTGATGGATCTCATCTGTAAGCTATATGGAGAAAATAATTTCTCCCAGTTTTCAGAATCTTGGATGCCTTTGGAATACACAGTTGCAATCACCAGGTGTAGCTTCAATTGGGGAGAAATAATCTCCAAACAACTAAGCATGTGTGTGCAGTAGGCTCAGATGCCGAAGGAAGGAGAAGAACCAACTTTTTACATGGTCTCGTACCTGCTCGATTTCATGTGTTCTAGGAACATATTCATCGGAATGAATTTGAATTGGCATGTTGAAGAGCTCCTGGTCCACGTATACTTCAACGTGCTATGGGGAAAAATGTATAAGAAATATTACTCCTTCATCTACGTTGAATTTATCGCCCGAATTTATTTTATTCTTTTTAAAAGGGAATGCCCAAGGCTATCGATGATATCTAAGAAAATGATATCCAAGGTAGTCCATTGGTACTTGGAAAAGCATGCCACCTACATTAGAGTGTTCAGGGCCACCAAAGCACCAAATATCCTACCAACTCATGTCCCAGACTATCTCATTGTGGGATAAATTTGTTATCAGACCATCTTGCAGGGCTACAACACCAACCTGGTCAAAGACAAGAAACGATCTTTAATACACTATGGTTTCCATGTAGGGTTCTAATTGGTAAAGGATACTTCTCAAGACAAACAAGAAGGGCTGAGCCAACTCGAATTCAGGTTCCCAATAGGTCGATTCTGCAAGCATGATCCAAAGGGCCTGGTCCTACAACATGCTTCACAGGTATCATCCTACTGGCCATATGCTCATGATAAGTTCGAGGATGAAGACTTCACAAAGAACACCCATAACTGGGACGAGGTGGTGCAAAGGATGGTTGACCCAAAAATAACCAGGTTCAATGCCATGATCATGGATGAACAAGTGACAACAATAGAGCAGTCCGCTCAAGAGGTCCTTAGAGACAGGGAATAAATCAGAGTGACAGAGGCAACAAAGGTGCAAAGTAGGGGATTGTCTTTGACACCGGAGCCACAGGAAAGGGGATTGCTCTGAATGGAATAGGAACAAAGAGTAATTGATCATCTGTAGAATTACCTGGACCTCATAGAGATGACAAGGGTTCCTTCCGAAAACCCAATCGAAATCCGGGTAGGTCCAAGTGACCCAGAGCCAATACAAATTGAAGAGATCACCAGGTTAGATAACCCTGAAGTTTCAATGTGATAAGTCAGATCACTAGGGGACGTTTCGGCTCAGCCCAAGATAGCAAGGACATAAAGGAGAGAAAGTGCACCAAACCCCTTACAAGAATTAATAACTATATATGATGATGATGAGAGTTCAGAGGTTTCCCTGGTGAATCCGGTACTGATTACAGAGGAAAATGAACCTGAGAAAGTATCTTCCCTAGCTCTTGATGCTCCAACTCAAAGCCTTCCACAAAGTGACCAGGAGGTCAAAAGTGTCTTATACACTGAGCTACTCGATACACTGGGAACCTAAGGAATTCCACTATAGAAAATTGGCATCTCAACAGACAATTATGAATCAAGTACCGAGCCTTCCCCTGATCCATCAGTTTTGGTTGGTACTTTACCTCTCGATGAGAAAAAACAAGAGGCCAAACTTTCAAGAACCACAAAATATGTTCAAGAACCCATTCTTGAACAAATATACACCGTCGGGAGCCTGGGAAATACACTTACTTGGGGAGAATGACAAAGCCCCAAACTTGTGGATGAGGTTGCTAATATACAAGCCATCACCTACGACCGAAAGAGGAAATCCATCATGAAGAGATCCACCAAGAAGAGGAGGCTTACTATGGACAACTCCATCCTCATCACCACAAAGGAGAAATTAATTAGCATGGAGAATGCCAAGACATCCGATCTTATTGACGTAGGGATGGAAATCATAGGTGTTGCCCTAGATAGAGTGAGTTAATATGAAGAGGAGTTGGCCACTGTGCTGAAGGATTTGGAGCATATGTGCCATTTGGTGAAATATTATCAGGACTCCATGTAGGCCACGATGTTCTTGAGAATCAAATTCCAGGATGCCTATAGTAAATTCACGAATGAGTGACACCTCTTCACTTCAGGGATAACCAATTTCCAAGAAGACACCCTTATGGCACTGGCGATGTGCAAGGATATGGAAATATGGTATGAAAAACAAAACCAAGCGCTGGAAAGGATCGATTACATCAGTGTGGTTCAACAGGGTCGAGACACCGAAGAGCATGAAATTCAGGTACTAAGGGATAACATCATCAACCGCATAAATAAGTTGGTTGAATACTGGGCAAAAATCGCCCAAGAACCTCATCAAGAAATCCAAGAGAAATGGGACGAGTGCGAAAGGAGATGGAACAAGATCAATCAGCGAATGAGATACATCGACCTCTGAGAATTTGGCACACCCGAGGACTTTGTTGACTTGCATGACATAGTCAAATTACATGCTGAACAAGACTCATCATGGGTTGCAGAGATAGCAAAGGTGGAAAACATGGCTCCAGGTCAAGTACAATATTTCATGGAGCACCCGATCAAGGCTCTAACAATGTTACAATAGTTAAGTGCTAAAGTAGTCAAGTATCGGGAATGAGCAATAGAGATAAAGGAGATCCTTTCAACCCCGATGGACCAACACATATTCTTGTATGCCAACACATGCGAGGAGGTCCTCGTCAAATGGTCAGATTATGAGAAGATTCATACACCGAAGTGAAACCATTTGGTGACTCTTAGAAGATTGAGAGATAAAAGCGCCATGTGGCGATGTTTTTTTTTACTTAGCTTTCACTTTTGATAACTATTTTTAGTTAATAATATGTTATAAATAAGAGGATAGACCTGTTAGATGGGGTCGATGGTTTTGGGAAAAGACCCTCATTTTTGGGTTTGTAAAGAACTATTTTGGAGCTACCTTAATTAAGAAGTCATGTTTAGGACCAGAGACAAGTTTTTGTTTTTCATCAAAAGAATGTGTGATTGGATCTAAGGAAGAATTATTTCTAATTTTACCTCATGAATGGATGTTGTAACGAGTAAGAGCCTCTGAATCTGTTGATAAGTTATATGATTCAATATTTTTATAGAACATTTTTATAGTTCTTGTCTCTAATGATGGAAACTAAATCATTGTGTTAATGTGTGGTTAATGATTAGAGCTAAGGGAACTATTTTTCTTGCCATCGTTTATTGCATGTACGTTTTCTTCTGATAATTGTATCTCAGTCAATAATTGCAACACCAACAAGTTAATGTATTAGTACTATGCTTCTTGTAGGTGTATGAGTCATTGTCTACATGCTAGAGTATGAGGTTTATCTAGAACTCAGCTTGCTTCAGTAGTTAAATATTTTCCCCTTTTGTTACCCAGTTGGTTTATACCAGCATATATCTTGTATTAGACCCACCTATAATAGAAAACAAAAAACAAGAACTTCCAAACCAGAGGAGGATTTTCACGATAAGATATCATGTAAATCACCATGTAAATCCCATCGATTAATTTGGCTGGATCGTGAGATCTAGAGAAACATTTCATTATTAAACATTGCAAAGTCTAATTGGGCCTCGGTGGTAGGTTTGGTTCCTACTATTGAGTTAAAGGGATTTAGGAACCCTCAATAGAATTTAAAGCTATGAACACACCCATGGAAACAAATTTGAATCTCCTAGTTGATACTTCGTTAGAATTAGCTGATGCTACTCTATACAGACATATTATTCGTTCGTTGATGTATCTTTCATCCAAAATTGATATTTATAGACTTGGTTAAGTTTTACGCATGGGTTCATTTACCAATTAGGAATTAATGAAAGAAGAAGATATTAGTGATATATTATAGCAAACATAATAAATAAATGCAGATCAAAATGTAATCTCAAATAACAACAAACCATAAAAAGAAAGTTGTTAACGGAGTTCGACAAGATCGCCTACGTCTCCAGGCCTTTGTCTTAGTGGGTGAGGCTTTCTTATTTCTCTTCAATGCTTCAAAATTACATCAAATGGAATTCACAATGGTCTCACTTTGTTCTTCTCGACCTCATAAATCCAATGCAACTGATGTCACTGAAAAAGGATGAGAATTGCCTCCAGAAATAGACTTCAAAGTTCTCATATGTCGTTGGTTTTCTCTGCATAAATGTCATTGTTTCTACATAAATTACATAACTCGAGCCTATGGCTTGATGGATAAAATTTTTGGTTAATAAAGAAGTAGTCCAGGGATTGAATCCCAACTAGACACGATTTGTGGCATGAAATATGTGTTGGTTGCCATAAAATATGGTTTAAAAACCATATAATATAATTTTATGGAATAAAATATTGTGGCGTGCCCTTTTTTATGGTATAACCATACAATATGGTAAAAAACAAAACCCATAATACATAAGTCATGGAATAAAATTTGTATAGGCTCAATACTCTTAAACCATATGAGATATGGTTACAACAACCATAACATATCACATAAAATATGGCTTGGTCAACATGGTCATAGGGTCGACCCCCGCCGATTAACCCCTTTTTTGATATCATCAATAGATCAACAATAAATCAAATAATGTCATATAGTTATAACAATTTACACGTATCCCACCCAGTTGGAGCCCAACGTTGAAGTCATTGTGTGATATGAGGTCTTGGTTTTGAATCCATCGATGGACATATAGAACAATTTTTTAACTTGACCCTTATTGGCCTAATCCAGGGTGCCATGTGGCATACAGTGATTGGGCTACATGTCACCTCAGGATTGTCCCATACCATCTAGTCATTGTACGGTAAAAAAAAAATCAACACATAGTTAGCAGGCACAATCAACTGCCACGTCACTGCCATACATCCAAGTCACCTACCCAATCAACTGCCATGTCAGCTTTTGTACAACCCAGTGACCCTGCCACGCCAACATCTGTACAACCTAGTCACCCTACCATGTCAACATCCATATAACCACCTTTCATGTATAATACCATGTGTAAGCCTATCATTGGGTCATTTCATGTACAGACTGCCATGTGTCCTCCGTACAGTTCCACGTGTCAATTCTGTAATGGTCCAACTCAACCCGAAAACGTCAAAATCGAGTGACACGTGTGAACTCCTAGTGATACCACGTCAACATGATGGCATCATCATGACATCATGGTGACCCTAACTATCGTAACACTAATGTCAGCAGTATGGCCTGTTGACTTTGACCAGTTTGACTTTTTTCCTGTTTGGAAAAATTGGTCAGAATGCGATATCTTCGCATATGGTGTCCATTTGCGAAAAAAATTATATGGCCGGAATCAATGTGATGCGACAGAAGCAATGGAGATGGTTTCATATGATTTTGACAAAAAAAAAAATTAGGCCTTCCTGGATCCATTTTGGATCATGCCTCCCCACTAAGACCTTTTGGTCCTCCAAAAGGGTATTAACCAGTCATCAAGTGCAGGATAGGCCACCCCACTTGTTCTTTGTCTTTAAAATCTGTCCTATGCACCTATATTATCATAATCAATTTCAAAACAACCATGAAAACTGGCAACATATTGTTATCCACTTGTACTCTTTCACATCTTACTAAAGCCACTACCATCCATGTTGAACAAATTAACAGCGATAACATCAAAAATATGATTGCAAATGAGCTAATATGTTTGATTTTCTTGCATGACATTATGTTATCTTGAAGCAAAGTATGACTGAACTTCCATTCTACAACCATATCATGTTGATTCTTAAGATCAATTGCTTTACTTGGCATAATTATAGGTGTGTTTCTTGCATAAGCTGCCTCCTTAATTGTTCCATTGTTTGAAGAGATTGATTTTCTTTTATGTGATGAGCATGTACATATTCATTTCCTTCTTTAGTTAAGTGATATTGATTTTGTTTCTTTTAGAATATTGCTTTGCGATAATAAAAATAAGGACTTCTTAAGACCATTCCACATTCATTCAGCGGCACCACATCACACGTTACCTCATCCACACACTTTGATGAAATTGAAAACTTTAAAGTGCATTTCTTTGTTATGTGCAATTTATGATTGTTTCTTATCCATTTAAGTGAGTAAGGTTTATGATGCATCTTAGTGTTTAATCCCAATTTTTTAACCACTTCCTCTAAAATCAAGTTAGATTGAGATCCACTATCTATCAATGTATCGATCTTAGTATGTTTCATTATCACCCTTATGTGAAACAACTTACTTCTAGAACCATATCCATCACCAATTTTACATGTCAAACCAATTATTGTGATCTTAGTCTCATCACATGAATCATATCCCAAGTTTGTTGGCCATGTTGTTGTTGCAACTATTTTCCTCCCTTTCCTCTCTTTGAACCACTTTGGTCTCTTCTCTGGGTGCAATTTCCAACAATGTTCATCTTGATGCCCTTCTTTCTTACAATTCTCACAAGAGAGCTTCTCTTCCCTTCTTGTCACTGAATTTTCTTTCTTTCCTTTCCCCTTCCTTTTGTCCTCTTTCCTTGAAGATGATTCCCATGATATACCAAATCTTGTTTTCCCTACCTAAATGTATCTTTCTTGAACATAAACCTCATCAAGAGTAGTAGGTCCAAACATAAATACAATGTTACAAATATGTGCAGGTAAACCTCCTATATACATCGTAAGAGTTTCTTGGGTATGTAATGGAATGTTTAACATTAATTCCATCTTCCAAAATTCATCTGTGTATTCTTACACCATTTGTCCCTTTATTATTTTAATACCTTGCCATTCAATTAAATCCTTCTCTTTATAAGGCAAAGGATAAAATTTCTTTCTAAGTGAAAAAACAAAATCTTTCCATGATGGAAATACATTACCAACTTGTTGTGTGCCATTTTTAAACTTACGCTGCCACTAGATGAGTTTTGTTCCTACAAGACAAAGCAATTCCAACTTTATTTGAGTTGCCTCATCCTTGATTTCTTGCACACTGCAATACACTTCCATCTGTCTGACCCAGTTATCAAGCCTCTCAGCGTTGACTTCACCATCATACATGGGAAATTCAAATTTCACATCCAACTTAAGTAAAGGCATATCATGTTTATGTTATGGGAATGTTTTCTTGTGGTGGATTTGGAACTTGTACTTGAATAATAATAAGTTGATGGATAAGAAGGAGGTGAAGGAGGAGGTTTAGGAGGATCCTATCCTTCTTCAGTTTTTTCTTGTTTAGAATATTCCCCTTGGAAATCCCTCTTTCGTTACAGGTAATCCTCATATAAGACATTTACCATCTCATACATGGAGAATAAAGTATTTTTCAACTCTATTTCGGTTTGAGACATGCCTTCTTTTGATGCCATCTCCTCACTTTGAGAAGACCTCTTTCTCGATCCAATCTCTAGATCCCCTTATACAAGCTTTCCTTCACCAAGATTCAACTTTTCCTTGGTAATCATGCAAACTCAAAAACCAACTATCAACCTATTTTGATACCACTTGATACAAAATTGATCTTTAAAGACTTGGTTAAGTTTTAAGCATGGGTTCATTTACCAATTAGGAATTAATGAAAGAAGAAGAAATTAATGAGATATTATAGAAGCCATATTAAATCAATGCATATCAGAATGTAAGCTCAAAGAACAACAAACCATAACAACAAAGTTGTTAACGGAGTTCGACAATATCACCTACATCTCTGGTCCTTTATCTCAGTGGGTGAGGATTTCTTATTTATCTTCAATGCTTCAAAAGTACATCAAATGGATTTCAGAATAGTCTCATTGTGTTTTGCTCGACCTCATAAATCCAGTGGAACTGATGACACTTTAAAAGGTTGAGAATTGCCTTCGGAAACAAACTTCAACGTCCTCCTATGTCGCTAGTTTTCTCTACATAAATGCCATTATTTCTGCATAAATTACATAACTTCAGCCTATGGCTCGATGGATAAAACTTTTGGTTAATAAATAAGTGGTATAGGGATCGAATCCCAACTGGATCCGATTTGTGGCATGAAATCTGGGTTGGTTTCCATAAAATATTGTTTAAAAACCATATAATATAATTTTATAGATTAAAATATTGTGGCGTGCCCTTTTTTATGGTATAACCATACAATATGGTTAAAAGAAAAAAAATAATACATAATTCGTGTCATAAACTTTGTATAGGCACAATACTTGTAAACCATATGATATATGGTTACAATAACCATAACATATCGTATAAAATCTGGCTTGGTCGTTGTGGTCACAAGGTCGATCCCTGCCGATCGGTCCCTTTTTCGATATCATCAATTGATCAACAATATATAATAATGTCATATACTTATAACAAGTTCCATGTATCTCTCTCTATTGGTGTCCAATGTTGAATTCATTGCATGATATGAGGTCTTGGTTTTGAATCCTCGACAGACATATATGCAACAATTTTTGAACTCGACCCTTCTTGGCCTAATCTAGAGTGCCACATGGGACATTGTGATTGGGACACATGGCAGATCAAGACTAGCCTATACCATTTAGTCATTGTACATTCTGTAACACATTCATAGAGAATATTCAATTGCCACATCATCTTCCACATCACCATCACACAACCAATTCACCTATCCAGTCAACTTCCATGTCAGCTTCCGTACAACCTAGTCACCCTGCCACATTAGTATATGTACATCATAGTCACCTTGCCACGTCATCTTCCGTAAAACCACCTGTAGTTCGTACTTCCATGTGTAATCCTTTCATTGGGCCATGCCATGCACATACTGCCACTTGTCATCCGTACAGTGCCATGTGTCAATTCTATACTGGTCCAACTCAGCCCAAAAATGCCAAAATCAAGTGACATGTGTCACCTCTTGGTGATTCCATGTCAGCATAATGATGTCATCATGAATTCATGTTGACATCACCTGTTGTACTATTGACATCAACAGTACATCCTACTGACTTTGACTAGTTTGATTTTTTTCATGTTTTGGAAATCAGTCAGAAAACGGTATATTTCGCATACAATGTCCATTTGTGAAAAAAATTATATGGCCAGAATCAACGCGACGATCCAGACAAAATGGTGTTGGTTTCTCCGATTATGAGAACTTTTATTTTTAGGCCTTCCTGGATCCATTTTGGATCAATTTGATGAATACCAGGCCCGATAGATGCTTTTCTTTGAACACCTTGAGTCAGTATCTGGTAGATCCCAGACGTGTTCACCTTGTAGTTGCAAAGCATGTGATGAGATACCTTAAGGGTATGTTGGATTATGGTTTCCATTACATTGGATATCATGACTTCATAATATATTCTTATACTTAGTCAGATTGGGATGGAAGTGATTCTGATAGAAATATCACTTTAGGATGTTGTTTCAGTCCGGTGTCAGCCATGACTTCATGGAAGAGCATGAAGAAATCCAGTATTTCTCTCAGCATGACATCAACGAAATACAATGCTCCATGCTCTGCCAGTTGTGAATCCATATGGCTTCAGAAGTTGTTGACAGGTCTATTTGTAAGGGGCTGAATAGATTTTACATCAATTTATTTCATAAACTAAGACAGTAATTTCATAACAGCATAATAATTTTCATAATAGTAACTTGTGTAACTTAAATTTTACAATGAATAATAATTTTTTCTAACATAATACAAAAATGCATAATTTTAAATAAATACCTAAGTCTGATGCTAATAATCCTTCGTTTGTCCATTGCTTGCCTCCTTGACCGCTGCTGCAAAACACTGCCCAAAACCTAGTTCCTCCCTGCCAACTAGGTAACTTCTTAGCTCCAGGATATCATATGGATATCCTAGCCCCTGTTCCCAAAACCTCCAGCAACCCTGGTGCCTGACTGATACAATCCCACCCCAAAATTTCACTTCTCTCTGCAAATCCCAGAGCTCCCAAAATCCCCCTTCCAATCCCCCCGTAGAATGTCCTCCCATCAACCTCCTTCGCCTCCATATTCCTCCTTCACCGAATCCCCGCCTGATTTACTCCCTACCTAACCTATTTATTACCTTCTTATCCTTTCCCGTTAATGCCCCTTATCCCCTTTATTTAATATCTTATCCCTTGTAGTTAATATGTTTCCCTTTTCGGGTACATAACTTAATTTAATAATATAATTTATTATCCTCCTTTTATTTATTTACCTTATTAATTAATGAGTTAATTAATACTTAAAATTAATCATTGACAATCATGAATAACTAATTAATAATAATTAATTAGTTAATGTTATTTTAAGAAATAATTATGGTTTAGCTAATCTTTTAGGATAGTTATATTATTAAATTAATTATAATTAATAATCATATACACCTAT
>SNQJ01S0002706.1:180853-196905 GCA_010110895.2 Picea sitchensis | reverse complement strand
ATAATAATTAATTAGTTAATGTTATTTTAAGAAATAATTATGGTTTAGCTAATCTTTTAGGACAATTATATTATTAAATTAATTATAATTAATAATCATATACACCTATTTAAGCAGGGTCGTTACACTATTCAATTTGGAGATGGAAGCCATGATGATTCTATGTGATAACTAGAGTTGCATAAAGATGATGGAGAACCCAATGTTCCATGATAAGTCAAAGCACATAGAAATTTGGTATCACTACATTCATGATATGGTGTAGAGGGGAGTGTTGGCATGAAATTGATAAAAACATGGTCCTTCTCAGGTTACCAACAAAAGGCACCGATTAGTCTAGAGTGTTGGCATTTTCATCTCCTTCGAAGATAAGAATTATCACCCGTAGCGCAACCAAGACAGGAAGATAGGAAAGGGAAAGGAGAATACTTAGGTGGGTTTCCAGAATCTTCAAGATTCACCATGATCTTGCGCAAGATAGACTAAGCACAAAATAGATCTGAACTCATTCATACTAGAAATAAAGACAATCAAGTTGCGATAGAATTTGTAAACGGAGACAACGTATTGATCACATCAAACATAAAGAAGTACTATAAGGATACAATTCATAAGCATACACACATAATGACATGATAATTTCAAAATTTTAGGTCGTTCCATATGTATTATCAACAGAACTTCTCGGATACAATCTCAGAGATACAGTCAATACTTTATTACAATCTTATGGCTCCGGACTCATGTCACAGAGCTATATCTACCCTTTTCCCCAAAATTGATTACAAATTACAATCATGAAACCTTTAATTTGTCTGTGCCCTCTATACCATCTATGACAAAACCCAACAAACAAGTAACTATGCCCAACCATACCCAAGAATAACAACCAACACTTTTACAATAATATACATATCATATATAGGTTGAGTGGGATCTTCTGGCTTTAGGCTCCACATGCTTTCTTGTTCTTTTTCTATTGTAACTGATTTTGTCTTGTTGGTGTTGTGTTGTCTCTTTTTGCAACCATTTTCTATTGCTTTTCTTGCTCCACTATCTAGCTTCTTTGTAGCTTCCGCAACTCATGTTTTAACAAAATTGGGACTGTAGTCATCCTTGCACAACTTCTAACGAAAAACGAAGGGCCCAACAGGCTTCGACCACAATCCTTGACTCTCCCTCGATTCAAGTACTTGGCTCTTTCACAGCTTTTAGGAGTGCATGTTTCTTTCCTTTTTCCTCCTCTGCTTTGTTTTCATCTTGTTCTTGTGATTTTTCCTTTTCTGCCTCTTCAAACAAAGGGCCCAACTCTGGGACCAACTCTAATGCCTTCTTCCTAAATTCTTGGAAACCCCAAATTTTATCCTGCCACTTTGTGGCAAGGAGTGAGGCTATAGCTACAAACTATTGAGTCACATCTGTGATGCTTCCTTTAGTCTTGGATGTGACCAAAGAGTTCCATTCAGAATCAACTGTAGCATCTACCTAATGCATCTGCATGTACATTGTCTGAACGATAGGTCAAAATTCACGCAGCTCTTTCTTGGCTACTGATTGCACTTCAAACAGAGAACTCAAATCATTAGTTTCTTGTTGGATCTAATCGAATTTATCCTGTTTCTCCAGTGGATCCATGGTGACCACAAATTCCTCATTGAGAAACTGTATTCTTGCGTTGATTTTTCCGACGAGACTAGTTAACAGGGTAAATGTATTAGGTGATCTTGGCATTTACTCTGCAAGTTGGTTAGGGACGTGGCCGATTCCATACCTTACCATTAAATGGATGAGAATATTGGCACGAATATTGATGGAATATTCGCATATCGTGGATTTATGGTTTAACATAATTCGAATGGGTTATTATAGTGGTAATAACGGCTATGACTGGATTGGGTTCATGTGGCACATGGACTAGGATTGCATCCAGATTCTCTCTCCCTCTTACCACAAAGGGGTCCCCATTACATTTAATGACTGTTATTAATAGATTCGTGACTCTTCTGATCCTATGCTTCTGAGTAAGCAGTTTTGCATCAAAACAACACTTAGACAGAAAAATAAATTACATTTCGCGGTGCAACAATGCACTGTTCGACTTTATTAACTTAATTCATAGAAATTGCAAAAACTCAAATCTAACTACTATACATGCTCCTTTGGACTAGATCAACATTCCTTTAGCTCATTTTTGAGACATATATGGTTTCAGGAGAGCTCCATTCACCTATCTTGGCCGAAGCATACCATCCAGTTTCACGATTCAGACTGCTCCAGAAGGTTGGATCTACACAACTATAAATGGTCCCAACCAATGCATGTGAAACTTGCTTGGATGTTTCTGTTATCGACTTTCATAAATTAGAACCTTATCTCCTTGTGCAAATGTTTTAGTATTAATTTGTTTGTCATGACGAGATTTATGCCTTGCTTTCTCAACTAGTGGATGGAATTCTGCTAAAAATATGGTCTCTTCAAGTTCTTGCAATTCCATGAGCCTCTACGCAATTGATTCATCCTCTGACATGTGCGTAATTTGTGAAATATATAGACTCGGAGTAATGAATTATGCATGTACCATGACCTCTTTCCCATATAATAGCTGAAATGGAGTATACCTGTGGAGTTTATTTTTGGTTGTCCTGTAAGCCCATAAAACTGTTGGGATTCAGTCATCCCAATCCTCCCTGTTTGCGCAATAAACCTTCGTTAGTCCCCTCTTCCAAATATTTTTAAACACCTCTACAGCTCCATTGGATTGTATATGGTAGGGGATAATTTTATGATGTTGGATCAATAACTCTGTTGTAAGCTTTTCTATTGTACTAATGATAAAATGACCACCTTGATCATTGGTTGGAATCCTAGGACATCCAAACCAAGTGATAATATTTTAAAAAATGAACCTAGTAGTAGTATCGGTTGAACAATATTGGACAACTACTGCCTCAACCCAACATGTAATTTAATTAGTTGTGGTAATAATATACATGGCCTTTTAATTCTTAGTTGTGGGGTTGATCGGCCTAATGAAGTTAACCGCCCATTTCTCAAATGGTTGTAGAGCTCGAACTAGCTGAAGAGGCAATTCATATTGTTGTGATGTCTTACCCAATATTTGACAAACATTGAAAGATATAGCATATGCCTTTGCATATTTGAAAAGCGTGTCCCACCATAATCCATCTTGGAGGACTTTCTGCGCAATGGCCTTTCCTCCAACATGGCCTCCTGCAACTCCATTGTGGCACTCCCACAATATGCTTTGTCTTTCATGATCTAAGACACATTTCTTGAGGATACTATCTAGGCCCAACTTATAAAATTGCCCCGCAATCAATTGATAGTCCGCTGCTATAACCACCATATGAAATTTCTAAGTTGCATAGTACATTTTTGGGCAAGCCCATGTACTTAATAAGACTACTATGTCTTCCAGGTATTTTGGTATCGCCTCAACTCAGAATAGGTATTCATCTGGGAGATGATCATCGACATCTCCACCACTTTCTCCTGACTCTAATCTAGATATGTGATCAGGCCCCACGTTGCATCTTCTAGGTTTAATGATCACTTCAAATGAAAATTCATGAAACAATAAAAACCATCGACAAATTCTTCCTTCTAGAACAGGCTTGTTAACTAGATATTTTAACGCAGAATGATCAGTAAAGAACTTAAAATCAGAGCCTAACAAGTAATGTCTAAACTTTTGAGGAGAATAAATCATATCTAAACCCTCCCTTTCTATGTTTTTATAGTTTCACTCTGCTTGCGACAACTTCCTTCTAGTAAAATAGATAGGATGATCCATGGCTTTGTCTCCTGGTTGCGCTAAGATGGCTCCCAATGCAATACTTGATGCGTCTACATGCACATGAAATTTGTTTTCCTAGTTTGGAAATATTAGAATAGGTGTTTTTTTGACTTTCTCCTTCAGGATATCGAACATTTTATCACACTCTGGGGTCCACTGGAACACTTCAGAATTCTTTAGTAGATTTTCCATAGGTGAAGTAATTTTTTCATATCTTCTGATAAACCTGTAATAGTACCCTGTGTGCCCCAGTGTGGAGAAAAATTTCTTAGCACTGATAGGTGGAGACATTTTCACAATAAACACAACTTTGGATGGGTCTACCAGTACTCCTTCTCCGCAAACTATGTGGCCTAAAATATTTCCACGTGGCACACATAAGATACACTTTCCGAGGTTCAACGATATCTACAATTCTCTACATCCTTCAAACATCAGACATAGTATCTCTACATGTTACTTGAGTAGACTGTATACCTTCCAATCATCCCTATAAAATTCTAAAACTTGTGAATACATTCTCCGAAAGATTCTATTACAATCTAGGAAAAAACTACACGGGCGCTCTTTAGGCCGAATGGCATCACATTGTATGAAAATGACCCCCATTCTATTATGAATGTGGTTTTGTTTTTGTCTTCTTCATCAATAATTTCTTGGGGATACCCATAAAATCCATTTGTAAATGTGTACGATTCTTTCCTTGCAACCTTCTCTAGAACGTCATCAGTAAAAGGTGTTGGGAAAGGGTCATGCAAACAGGTAGAATTAAGGATTTTATAGTCTACATAGACCCTAATGTGCTCTATGCATCTCTTTCTCTTGATGAGTCCATCCTCCAACATCTTGTCTATTTTTCTCTTAACCTTCTCTTTCAATCTGGGGTTAAGGAAATAGGGTCTATGCCTTACAGGCTTTGATCCTAGTTTTAGTTCAATTTTCATCTCTCCCATAGCTCCTTTGATCCCTTTTAGCTCTGAAAATTCCTTTGGGAGCAAGTCGTTATATTCTCGCAACAAGCTTTGTATTTATTGGCTAGTTTTCTCATCCCAGTAATCTTGCACCATAGATATATTCGGCTTCTTTGTGGTCCCTATATTGATTTTAAGCAACTTCAATGGATAATTATAAGAACCATCAGTATGGATGGGTATAATTTTTTGGATTTCTCTGCTTCCTTTTTTTTCCTTGATGGCTAAGTTTCTCAACTCTTCTAAATCATCCGAGTTTTCCAAATCCTTCTCAATATTATAACATTCTATAGGTCTCTTGTCCAATTTTAGGTGAAGGTTAGACTGAAGTGCTTGCCTATGCTTTGCACATACCACTATGTATGATTTCTGTTCACTAGTATCTATAAAAAGGAATTCTTTAATTCTTTGCAGGACTACTTTAAGCTCAGGGTTCTTACTTGTAAATGAGAAGTCCTTGCAAAATTGATCTGCCAATGTTTTTCAGTCATTGATCTATCTTCTGGTTTCTTCATGCATGTACCAAGCTTTCAGAATTGGACCTAGTGAACGGGGAAATGCTTGAACCCACAAGCGAGATGGTATTTCCGCAACTTTCCACTGTCTCACACATTGTTCAATATGTGCTTTATGATCAGACTGTCCATTGAACAATTACACAACTTGGAAATCCATCTACATATTTGATTCTAGATGCTCCTTATCTTGAAATATATATCAGATAGCTTGCTTTGATCATCCTAGTTCTCAACTAAGGCTTTGTGATTAGTCCACCATCTGGCAGGGGTGTACTGGAGGGATAAATCCAACATTGATATCCTTTGATCCATCGCTATCGTTTCTTCCATGCTGACTAGAAACATTTCAAGTTATGAGGTACCATCATATATTGGGTGTTCTCTGACCTTGGTTCCAACCCATCTAGTTGCTCTGACAGTTGTGCATCTTCTTGAAAATATTTCATGTGAACCTTGCTGCCAACTGTCAAATGCCAGTTCTGAATCTTCATCCACTGATTGTATGCTACTCCAACTTATTGATCCATCAACAGTAGGATTTATGTAGTCTTCTCTCGTCCCTGTTGTTACACTGTATAACTGATCCAATTCTTCTCCCTCCATATTGTTGTCTATTGGCTCCGTGTATCGAGGGCCTACATACAGATCCAAGGGTTGAACTACTTTTATTCTGTCTACCTCAAATGTCATAGTGTCTTTCTTTAGGTCAATCACTACATAGTCATCGTAAGCCTAATCAATACCAAGTAGTGCAGGAAAAGGTTCCTTATCCCCCATGAGTTCGATCACCTCAAAATCAACTACATTCTTCACTCCTGCAACATCTATTTCCACATTCTCCAGTATTCCTATTGGAAAAATACAATATTGATTGGCCATTCTTAGTTGGACAGTGGAATATATCAACAGGGGTTTTCCTAAAGCTTCCCAAGTATTTTTAGGAAGTATATTAACATCAGATCCTAGATCTAACATAACATCCTTAATATCAAAATCATCTATTTGGGATACTAACCTAAACTCTTTTCCAGTCTGTACTTTCCTTCTCTGCACTCTATGAGTATTCTTCTCAGGAATATTAGTCCTTATTCTCATTTCTGGATATTCTTAAGTTCCTAGGACTAGGTATAGTGCATTGCACAACTTTTCTGTCAACTGGTCATTCCCAATAATATAAAAAAATAACTGAAACCAAAGGGAAAATACATTTTGTGGCTACTCAGGTTGTCTCATCAGGACTATAGAGTTTCTAGGTGCAAGGGGTGAAGCAGGGAATTGCGTGATCTTAGGGTAAACAATAGGCTAACAAGGTTTCTCTTGCATCTCAGGGTTGAAGATATTTTGAAATACTTCTATGGTATTTTTAAAGAATAGATTTTGTTTCATAGGATCATACCTGTCCTCCTTAGGAACTGCTTTTTGGATCTAAGGTAAATTATCAACATTTGTGCTCGTCTTTGCAGTAACGATATTAAGGTTGGGTAGTTGTCCACTAATAACTCTATTTATCTCTAAACTAATGATATTAGTTCCTCGTTGATGTACCCAATCTTCCCATTTTGCAATTAGTTCTGACAAGTCTTCAGTTGCATCCCCATTGGTTCGGTAGTGAGAGCACCATGGCCGCCTCAAGTGAGGACAATCTCTATCCATGTGGCCTTTCTCATCATAGTTGTAGCATCTACTTGGTCCTTTTCCCCCAGTTCTTCTTCCTCTGAAGTCTCCTCCATATCCACCTTCTCGATCTCTTCTTGGTCCCTGAGGGGTTTCATTCACCCTGATTGATGTTCGATCCAGTATGTCTGCAAGTGCATCCAAATCTCTACACCGATTCGTAGCATGTGTGGTATATGTGAAAAAATCACAATTCACAATATTTGGTACTATTGAATACTTCTAAATAATGGGGCACTGTCTTGGCCCATGCCCATGAATTCGGAAAATATCACAATACACAACTGATGGTGCTGCTTGATTTCCTAGAAAATCATGATATGGGGTTGGGGTATGGAATGGTAAATTCATGGATACTTGTGAAAATCGTCCCATGGGTCCTGGTGAGGGTCCCATCAGATTCTGAGGACGTCCCATTACCCTCATCCATGGACATTCATTCACCAGATGTCCTTCTGTGTAACATATGGTACACTAGACTTGCGGTCGTCCTGGTCTGGGTATCGTCAATTCTTGAATTTTCTCTCTAAGAGCTGATATTTTCCCTTTTAGTTTCTCCAAATGTTCATCTGCCGGGGGCCTGGTCACTCTCAAGCTCCCCGGATATCCTGCCATGGCTTCAATATTTATTGATTTTTCAAAGGCATCTGTCAAAGTGGCTAGCCATTGTTGCTTTAACAAAATCCGTGTTAGAGGTAGAAGTCCCTATATATACCATTCTCTTTGATGTTCCTCATGAATTGGATGCTCTAACCTCCCTATAGAATCTTTAAACTTTTGGCTATATTCCCAGGCCAATTCACCTTCCCTTTGCTGAATTTCGTGCAACTCAGTCAGAGCTTGTTCTTCTGACTGAGGTAGCTTAAACTCTGCTATGAAATTTTTTCGTACCTGGTCAAGTGTAAACGATTGACCTTGCACTCCTGGTACTCCTAGCTCAATGGAATTAATGTACCATTTGAGAGCATGACCTCTCAAAGTAGTATGGAACACAACCAATTTATTCTCATCCAGAGTCCCTCTAGACCTTCATATTTATTCGCATAAGAACCAATGTTTCTCAACATCCTCTTCTCCCTTACCCTAGAATTCTTGGTATCAAACAATCGAACCTCTCACGTTACCAAGCATTTTTGATCTTACTACTCTTACTAAGATAAAACCTAACAGTTCTGGTTGTGATCTACTAGGGGATTCCAATATCCTCCCCATATTAGCGCTTCCTGGTTGTGGTTGTCTGACTGAATGTAATGGAACATGAATAACATAAGAAGGTAGTATAAAATTTACCACTTGTATAGAAGGCACTTAGGGTATGGGTGATTCGGGGCTGATGCCACTGGGTTTGAGGTGAGTTTATTTGATATGGAGGGTCTCGTCCTCATCCTCTGGAGCGGTCTCTTCAGCCATATTCACGATCTCTCCTGGCATTGAGGCTGAATATTATCTTTCTTCTTCAAGATCCATGCCAGCTTCCTTTTCTCTTGCAATTACACCTTCTTTTCCTTGTCCACCCTCTAGGGGACTTCTTTCTCTCTACACTTCTCTCTCATTTAATATTTGTCTGGCCAGTCTTTCTTGTCTTCTCATATTTCGCAACTCTTCCATATGTCCTTCCTCAACTTATCCTGGTCTGAATTCTTTCTACAACTTCTCGAAATATTTTACTACTTTCTTTATCTTACCATGCCACCACTTCTCAACTATGGCATATCTTTTCAAGTCTTGCTCATCTCTTGAGTCCATTTCTTGTTTCTCCCCCGTTTTTCAAAGAAACCTCTCCCCTCTCTCAAGCCATGAATCCACCCCAACCTCACCCCACCCCAAGCAAGGGTGTTTACGCTGCCATCTCAGTCAGGGACATAGTCAACATCCCCTCTTCCATCAAGAAAACCTTAATCCATAGGGGGATTTGTCTCAACAATATTCCCCTTGCGTCTTTCTTGAAATCTTCTTCTGCCCATGAAAAACATTGATTATTCTCAACCGCAAACTCGATAATGTATCTTTTTAATGTTGTATTGACCTAGAAAATGATTGCTCCTGTTATAGGATGATCCAACCGATGAAGTCTTGCGATATTTTATGTATCCCAAGCGCAGGTATTCTTGACTCGTTCCTGGAATTCTAGAGCTTCTTGGAGCCTATCTATCCAGTGGAAAAGTTCTTTCGGGAACTTAACATAGAATATCTCGTACTGGTCACTCGATCTTTCTGAATAAAAGATAACCTCCCATGTATATTTCACATATTTTCCTCTCAACTCCGCTTCTTTCCATATCAAGGTGTCACAATTTTTCTCCCACTACTGGTGAATATCGGATCTGTGAATCTATGAAATCATTCTCCCTACATATTCCCTTTTAATGCGGGTCCCAACAACGAAACCATTTTTTTGGCGTGAAATTGATCA
The DNA here is from genome assembly GCA_010110895.2 of Picea sitchensis. Lineage (NCBI taxonomy): Eukaryota > Viridiplantae > Streptophyta > Pinopsida > Pinales > Pinaceae > Picea > Picea sitchensis. Next base: position 187,512 of record SNQJ01S0002706.1, on the reverse strand, counting down.
GACCAGGTTTCTTCTCAGGTTACCAACAAAAGGGACCGAGTAGTCTAGAGTGATGGAATTTTCATATCCTCTGAAGAGAAGAAGTCTTACCTAGAGCACAAACAAGACAAGTGTTCAGTGGAAATATTTTCGTTTAATTCTATTGTAGTACTTTCCCAACTATTTAATTTGTCAATCCAAGGTTCATAGGCTTACGAAGCATAGACACTATATATGTAGGACTGAAGTAGAATTAATCTAATCTAAATTGCTGAAATGAAATTAATCTAGGAAAGCATTGAAAGACAAACTAGGAAAACAGGAAATTAATCTAGGAAAACAATACAACCTGTGAAGAGTTGAATGACATAAGACATATGTGATCTCACACAATAATTCCATCTCAAATTACATTACAAGAATCAAATGAAAAGTCATGAAATCATGACAAATGAAAGAATCAAAGCTAAGAATCCCCTTCTAAGACTTCAAGCTAATCTAAGTCTAATCTCTCCTCTCTAACTCCCCCCAAATGAAGAGAGAACACTCTCTTTTATGCATGAGAGTCTTGAAGATAATATAGGAGTCTCATAATTACAGATCCACTATTCTCTCAACCACTTTCCTATTATTACAAGATATGATCCCTTCAAATCCTACACACATCTCTCACAAATCTTGGATGATTGTCCCAAATATTCTTCAAATCTTCAAAGATTGAAGATGAAATTCGAATTTGAGGCTAGATGGTAATATTTGACTTTGTTGAAATATTCAAATATACATGTACACATCATAAAACTCATCCAACCTTGAGATATAATGAAAATATGTTAATTTCTAATATTTAATCACAAATTCACTTATAATACTAAAATGAATACAATGGAAAATAATAAGGAGAAACCCAAATATCATTATGGAAATGGTATGATAAAAGGTTTATTAGGACCATGAAATGTAAGGAATGGTGAAGGGAAAAGAGGATATAAATGTGACATTTCTGAGTCCTAACATCCCCCGCAACTGAACTTGTTGCATGTCCTCATGCAACTATGCATGGATTTTCTTAGGAACTTTTGGCATTCAGACTTTGGCTTTGCTTGATAATGTCTTTTTAATAAGGAATATTTCCAAGATTTGAAATACAGGAGTAGCAGCATGTAAAATACATGTGTAACAACATGTTAAATTTTCTTATGGTTGGTTCTTGTGTGACAACCATGAATACAAAAGATGAAATTTTCTTATGGTTGGTTCTTGTGTGACAACCATGAATACAAAGAATGTTGGTTCTTGTGTTAACAACATTCATTTCACTTATTTGTTTTCTTGTTGCAATAATTTAGTCATATACTCACTAGAAATAATAACAAGCTCTCAATGTGCATAAGAAAACATCAATGTGTATAAGAAATCATTTTCTTTATCTTTATGAATCATGCCAATATGTATATCAATCGAAATGAAACAAAGTGTCGTTGGAAAAGAGATGCTAGTGAATCATAAATGGATTGATAATAGTGGAAAAATGGAATACTGGTAGTGAATATATCTCCCCCCCCCCAACTGAATCAGTTGCATGCCCTCATGCAACTTAGTGTAGGTCATGAAAGGAAAGAGAGCATGGAGAGGAAATTTTCCAGAATATTCATTATTAGAAAATAAGGAATTACATGATTAAAAATTAGAAAAGAACATACCTCCACTTACCCAAGAATGATGATGAACAATGAAATAGGAATATGGCTGATACTGGTGTTGGAGCATGGAAGATGTCACTTCTATAGGATTATGAAAATGTAACTGCTAATGTTGCTACTGCCGTAACTAGATCATGGGTAGTGAAGGAATCTGAACTGCTACTTTTGAATCATGAAAAATGTGGAAGGCAGAGAATGTGGAGTTGTGGTACTCTCATAGATCTTAAATCAAACTATTGTAACTGCTGAGGGGATCATGAAAAAGTGTATAGTCTTCACCCGCTACAAATCAATGGTACAATTCTAGTCATGTGAATAAATGTGTCGATGTCGAGCATGAAGAGAAATCATTGGATTACTGACCATTGATGAATGTTGTTAACTAGTGCGAGACAAAATCACTAGTGATGTCAATGAGTTCCAAGGTACCTGAGTGCATCTTGCGAAGTGTGAATATATGATTTGAGGTCGAGCCACTTGCAAGATCTGATGATCAAGGGACATTGATGTACTCCCATGATCGTCAACAAGAGAAATTTCCATTAAGGCATGCAAGCCTCTAGGTACTCAAAATGGACTCTAGTCTATTTCCCAGAGAAGGTGTTGACGTCGATGGGGCAAGACTATTGAAAGGTGGGCCTTAAGGAATCCCACATCAGTCAACGCGAGTTTTTATAAAAATATTGGTAGGACTAAATGATAGATCTCAGTAGCAACAATGTAATCATGGAAAGGGAGTTTGTTTTATTCAGAAGGAAAACTGGAAAGGAAAAAATGAATTGAAAAAGATAAAGGAAATGATGTATGCAACTCAGAAAGATAAGGATGTGCGAAATCATGATGGATATGGCAATGGAATATGGCTTCAACACAGGGATGATCAATGTACTGACAAGGAGTAATTTAGGTAAGCATATCATGATGCAAAATGGTTTATGAATAGGTGTAGTAACAACATGTTACAAATACAGGAGTAACAACATGTAAAATACATGTGTAACAACATGTAAAATACATGTGTAACAACATGTAAAATACATGTGTAACAACATGTAATACATGTGTAACATCATGTAACACGTGTGTAACAACATGTAAAATATATGTGTAACAACATCGTCGTGAAATATATAATGAAGATCAACTCCTTCAAATTGTTAACCAACATGTTTTTCTGAAAAATGTTTTGATTCTTGAAGATTACTGCAGCATGAATTATGAGCATCTTGTTCCTGCAATCAATCTTAATACTAATCCTGCAATCAAACTTGTGAGAGAAACATAAGATGTGAAATGCAAGATTAAGTACAAATGCGAACAAATTCAAAATAGAAAATAAATGCATTTATACATGTTGTCCGCACTTGTTAGTTTCATCATTGATTCCGCCAAAGTGACTTAAGAAAAACAAAGAAACGTTAAACGTAAAAACATGTATTTATTACAGTTTTCAAGAATGTTTTAAAGTGTCCATTTGCAATTTTTGTTTGTTTTTGTTTTGTTTTGTTTTTTCTAAGTTCTATTTTTTTTTAATCGAGTTTATTATTAGGTTTGACAGCATACTTACTCAAACGTAGAAAAATAAATGTATTCACCATGAGAAAATAATCAGTTTTCTGTATAATCATTCATCAAATATATTGAATAATTAGGGCATACAAGTCTCCGTGACAACCAGTAAGCAAACTCAATAGTCAATCGTGAAGTACAATGCCAAATAGGTCCATTTGTGATATCTACAAACCACTGAAGATGAAATGTACGTGTGAGCCAGGAACCACCCTCTTCCCATGGAGGTATAGATACTGGATTTATTGGAAAATATGTTCCTACATAGAAGAGAAGTTCCTAATGGAAAGGATATAATTATTGTGAATGGCCATGGCTTATGCCCATAGAAGCAATTAATCACTCGTGTAAATTACTGAATTGTTCACCACTAAGTCTACCGATCAATGGGATTTTAGTTTTTCAACCACCTGCAGATCACTTACCTCGTCTCTCCTTCTCAATGAGAAAAAACTTATGAGCGCTAAGTATTAAAGTTTTTCCCCAGATACGTTGATTCCTATAGGCACGGGGCGAATGGGGAAGGAACAATGTCTCTGCAGCCTTGAGCGATATATAAAAATGAATATGAGGAAGAGTCAGAGACAAATAAGATTTGATTTAACACCCATTATCAACGACAAGGTTGCATTCAGAATGGGCATGGATATTTTCCAAAGTTGAGCACATAAACGCAAAGTTTTTAGTTATGTTCATTCCCTGGGCTCGTGAACTACAATTCGGAGGATACATTGATGTGTACACAATCAAGGAAATGATCCACCGAAAATTCACCAGAAATGCCTTGCATTAATGTGTGTGCATCAACTTTCATTGCTTTGATGTTTTCTGTTCAAATCTTTCAACTTAATGAGGAAAGAAATCAATCAGTTTTCGGTGTTTTGGCGATTGATCTCCCTTATTGAGGAATACTAATGATAGCCAATATCAATATCACGTTCAATCTTATTCTAAATTGATTACCATATTCACGGTGCTCTACTTAAATCCCATACATCATTAGAGGAAAGCAATTTAGCAAGATTCTGGCAAAAGGTGGTAAAAACAGTGGGATATGAAACAATTAAAAACTGCCACAAAGAGTATATCATCAATGCAGGGGCTCCATGTTATCCATGAATAAGATCGCTTAGATTGATTCTGAGAATCACAATAGCAGATTCAAGAAATAATCACCTTGAATGGTCATGGGAAACACTCAACTTCCTAAATATCTATTATGATAATGATCAATCCCTACAAAGATTGGAATGTCCAGGCGTACAAAGAAAATGGTTGTGTTCAATCTTCCCCAAAATATATGCAGTCAAAACATTTTATCAGATGGGATTCCCTCCACGGTGTATGTTCAATAAATGGTTATGTAACAACCAATTAGAATTGTTAGTCCAGTCGTGCATGAATGAATCTTAGGGATATGGACCATGGGAGAGGTGAAAGGTAGATGTTGCAATGCAAGTTGTCTCTCTAGCATGGCATGTGCAACTTTGATTGACCAAAATGTATGTTACTGGGTGAGTTTGTATGCAGTTTTTCACTCCATATCGAAAGAATGAAGGTGATGAAAAATTGATTTTGATGGAATAATTGCAGGCTAAGGAGGAAGGCTAGATATGGAATCAAAACTAGAAATGGACCAGACTGGAAGTTAAAAATAAGAAGAGCGCAGGCATGACACTGTTCAATCACTGTTACAACAAAAACGTCACTATTTCAATATATAAAATTTCGCTATAACAACATGTAAAATTTTCGTTGTAACAACATGTAAAATTTTCGCTGTAACAACATGTAAAATTTTCGTTGTAACATGTAAATTTCGTTGTAACAACGTGTGAATATTTGAGCATTTAAATACTTGTCTTTTTTTATTATTTCCTAATGTCGCTATCGTTTTATTGTTTGCAGATCTGCAAATTTAAAAAAAAAAAAAAAAAACAAAAAACAAAACAAAACAATTTAAGCAAAATGGAACAAATTGCAAATGAAAAACAGATTAGGGCATTTTTTCATAGTCAACAACCAAAATTATTCCTGAAATCAATTTAGAAATCCTATATTCTGATCCTCGCGATCGCTCGAAGTGCGGAGGAGAGCATACTTATGCTAAGTAAAAGAAAAAAAACTGAAAATTAAAACCTACCTACTCTATACTCATTAGAATTAGAAATTAGTTACGTGTAGGAAAATTTCCAGTGGAGCCATTCACGTAACAATAACAAAAATATATTCAGTGGTAATTTTTCAAATGAATAATGGAAATATTCGAGAGTGAATGAATCTAGTTGTTGTGAGTGCAAAATTTCTAAATAAAAATAAACAAAATGGATCTAATCGAGTACTTACCTGGAACCATTGCTCGATATAGCTTTTCTAGGCGCGGTTCTCCTCCTTTAGATCGTGTTGCAGCTCCTCATTTTCCTGTTGGATCTCTTGCTCACATAAGTTTTCTTCATTAAATGTGCAGGATCCCTCGAATATTGATTCCTCGTTCGCTGCTAGAGAAGTAATTAAGCTTGTGGCTGTTGTCAATATTTCCTCTTCGTGAGAAGAGGAGATCCTGAATTTTGCAAGGATCTTAGTGAGTTGTTCCAAGATTAAACTCATAGTTAAATCATATTGAAAAAAAGGGGTTCTTACAACACCCAAATCAAAATAAAAAAAAAAATTGAAAATCACACTTGCTGAAACACCTGAAAACCTCTTTATAGCTGCAAAAATAGAAATTGCAGAAATTGATATTGCTAGAATTGATACTGCAGAAATTGAAAGTCATGCTCTGCATGCTCTGTCCCAAATGAGGTCGACGTTTTACCTTAGATTTAGGAATACGTTGGCAGGGAGAACATGAGGAATCTCTACTTAAGTAGCTCCTATGACCCCTTACCAACACATGAAGACACACTTGTAGGAATTGAAATCTACACTTACGCTTGTAGGAATTGAAACACTCCCTACATGCCCTTACCCATATGTCACCTCAGAGTTAGGAGCATTACTAATAACACTTTCATGAAAATTCAAGCTAAACTTCAATCCATTGTGCTTCCCCGACAATGGCGGCAAATTGTTTGGCGGAAATATTGTCATTTAATTATGTTGTAGTACTTTCCCAACTATTTAATTTGTCAATCCAAGGTTCGTAGGCTTACGAAACACACACACACTATATGCAGGACTGAAGTAGAAGTAATCTAATCTAAATTGTTGAAATGCAATTAATCTAGGAAAGAATTGAAAGACTAACTAGGAAAGCAAGAAATTAATCTAGGAAAACAATACAACATGTGAAGAGTTGAATGACAAAAGACATATGTGAGCTCACACAATAATTCTATCTCAAATTACATTACAAGAATCAAATGACAAATCATGAAAGCATGACAAATGAAAGAATCAAAGATAAGA
>SNQJ01S0002706.1:168777-180767 GCA_010110895.2 Picea sitchensis | reverse complement strand
GAGTCTTATAATTACAGATCCACTATTCTCTCAACCACTTTCCTATTATTACAAGATATGATCCCTTCAAATCCTCCACACATCTCTCACAAATCTTCGATGATTGTCTCAAATATTCTTCAAACCTTCAAAGCTTGAAGATGAAATTCGAATTTGAGTCTAGGTGGTAATATTTGACTTTGTTGAAATCTTCAAATATACCTGTACACATCATAAAACTCATCCAACCTTGAGATATAATGAAAATATGTTAATTTCTAATATTTAATCACAAATTCACTTATAATACTAAAATGAATACAATGGAAAATAATAAGGAGAAACCCAAATATCATTATGGAAATGGTATGATAAAAGGTTTATTAGGACCATGAAATGTAAGGTATGGTGAAGGGAAAAGGCGATATAAATGTGACATTTATGATTGCCAACAACATGAAGATAGGGAAGGGAAAGGAGAATACTTAGGTGGGTTTCCAGAATCTTCAAGATTCACCATGATCTTGCACAAGATAGAATAACTACAAAACATATCTGAACTCATTCATACTGGAAATAAGGATAATCAAGTTGCGATAACATTTGTAAACAGATACAACATATTGATCGTATCAAACATAAAGAAGTATTGTAAGGAGACAATTCATAAGCGTACACATAGAATGACACAGTAATTTCAAAATTTTGGTTCCTTCCATATGTATTATCAACAAAGATTCTTGGATACAATATCAGAGATACAAATCAGTACTCTGTTACAAGCTTTTGGCTCTAGACTCATGTCACAGAGCTCTATCTACCATTTTCCCCAAAACTGTATACAAATTACAATCACAGAAACTTTCATCTATCTGTGCCCTCTATACCATCTATGGAAAAACCCAACAAACAAGAAACTACACCCAACCATACCCAACAATAACAACCAACCCTTTTACAATAATATACATCTCATATATAGGTTGAATGGGATCTTCTGGCTTTAGGCTCCGCATGCTTTCTTGTTCTTGTTCTGTTGTAAATGCTTTTGCCTTATTGGTGTTGCATTGTCTCTTTTCACAACCTTTTTTTGTTTCTTTGCTTTCTTCATTGTCCAGCTTCTTTGTATCTTTTGCAGCTCATGTTTGACCAAAATTGGGACTGCAGTCCTCCTTGCGAAACTTCTAACCAAAAACGAAGGGCCCAAATGGGAGTTGTAAAGCTCCAATAAGTTGGCACAAATGAGTAGGTTGTAGATGTGTTGACCAAGCCTCTATCTCATGTAAATTTTGAATACTTTCAAGACAATATTGGTATAGTTTGAAAGGAAATTCCTTGAAAGGAGTAGTGATGTTTATGATACTATGGTATCTTGACCAACAATGGGTAGCTCCTATTAGGATTTTATATCCTAGGGGATTGGTCATCCCTAGGCAAATCCCGAAGGTCCTATAAGAAAGTTCTATTAGAGTACCTATGCATGTATATGCCAACTGTGGTCAGTAGTGGTAGATCCATTAGGATTTTATATCCTAGGGAATATTTTGATTCCTGAGAAGATATCGAAGGTACGGTAAGGATGGTTGGTTAGAGTACCATATGGTAGCTCCATTAGCATTTTATATCCTAGGGAATATTATGATTCCTGGAAAGATCCCAAAGGTCCGGTAAGGATGGTATGTTAGAGTACCACAAAATGTTGTTGTTGCACCTACCTCATTCTGTTTCCATATGCCGACGATGTTGTTATCTCAGCCTCATCCTGATGATGTTGTTATCTCATCCTCGTGATGATGATGTTGTTATCTTAGCCTTGTGTTGATGATGTTTTTATCTCAACATCGTGCTGATGATGATGTTATCTCAACATCGTGTTGATGATGTTCTTATCTCAGCCTCGTGCTAATGATGTTGTTGTATTAGTCTCATGTTGTTGTTGTTGATGATGTTGTATCAACCTCCTACTATCATTGATGATGTTGTTACAACCTCGTGCTATTGATGATGTTGTTCCAACCTCGTGTTGTTGATGATGTTGTTCCAGCCTCGTGTTGTTGGTGATGTTGTTCCAACTTCGTGCTATTGATGTTGATGTTTTAGATTCATGATAATGATGATGATATTAATATATTCTCATTCTAATGAGGACCAAAATGTTATTTCAGTTTCATGCTGATGAGGATGATGATGATAGTTTAACATCATGCTGATGAGGATGATGATTTCACTCCAGCTCGATGTTGTGAATGATGATGATATTGATGTTGAGAAAAACTTCCGATGATTTGCAGATATGCTAGTCAGTGTTTCAGATGTTGACGATGTTGATTCCCTCTCTCTCTCTCCTGATGATGTTGTACTGGGTTATGTCAGTATAATGCCCTTCTAATAAAGGGGGAGTGTTGAAATATTGTAACTTTGAAGAATATTCTAATTATATTTGAGTTATTATCTTAAAGATCAAATCCCCTTTTGTGGATTGATCATGTCGGGTCTTGTATAAGAACAAATCCCCTTTTGTAGATTGTTCAAACTAGATTTATATGGTGGTATTTGAGAAGTTTCCCCCTAGGGTTGATAAAGTGGTTTTAACCATTATTGGAAGAAGTTGACCCTACTTGGTGAAGAGAAATAACCCTAGCGCCTCCTCAAATAGTATTGATAAGTGAGGAGGGTGCTTCATTTACTCACTTACTCACACTTCTAGTGTGCATATTTTGAAGGAATTTGCAGTTGCAAGAATGAGAAGAGAGGTGCATGCTCAGTCCTATATATTCTTGGTGGTTTGGTGTTTATTCTTGGCATTGTATTGTCAATCTATTATTGAGGAAGTTTTTGTTGGGTTTTATCCCCCATGAGGGTTTTCGAAGATAAAATGGTGTGTACCTTGTGATTTGTTTTCTTTCAGTGATCCTACTTATGATGTTATGCTTTAGTAAATTGAAAAGAACTTAATAACAACTCTAAATTTAACAACAAGTTCATATTTTAATTCACCTAGTATATGCGGATGAATTAGTCGAAGTGGTCTCTTGTCGCTGGATGTTCTTCTTAGAGAGGTACATGAATAAATTGAAAGTATTTGTTCGACAAAGGGAAAATCTAGAGGCATCTATAGCAGAGGGGTACATATCATACGAGTCTTTCTATTATGCCAGTGATTCCATCAAGTGGTTTGCAGTTACGGTGATTTTGGATGTCCAAAGGGATAAAGACAAAAGAGAAGGGGATCTTCTGCAAATGAATGGAAAAAGATGCTTGATAAAGAGTAAGCAACTTATCGTTTTTCAAATTTCTACACAGTAACTATTTAGACTAAACTTCATAATGTATATTTTTATCTTATACGTACTATATGTCGGTTTGATTTCATGAATATATATATATATATATACATAAACAAATTTAGAAATTGATGCCATCAATAAATTCATTCTTTACAATTCAGGGGCAACACAACCATGGGTTAAATTGTATGAACAAAAGAGGAGGAAATGGGACAATGATATGAAAGAATTTAGATGGTTGAATGGTTGAAGAATTCCTTATCATGATCATTTAAAAGAAAACATTCTAGTGACATGCCCCAACAGTTGGGTTGTTGACCAAGTTAGAGATAAATAAAGTGCATCCGGTCGTTACCCCATGTGTTGAAGAGGATGCACTAAACATAGGGATTGGGTGCAAAAAATAGGTAATAATATCTTTGTGTACATTTTGTAACATTTAAATGGACATTTGAACTATAACATCTATATTTATATTTTATTGGTTGACTTATTAGACATAGGACACTGTGATTTTTTCACTTTTTTATAGGTACTTCATTTGTTCCCATCTATGTGGGAATATGGACATCATTTTCGCACAGAGGATGTCAACGATGGATGCATGACACAAGACTGTTGAGTGGAAGTGAAGTTCCACCAATATAGTCGTGCTATCCACCACAATAAAAAACTAATACGAGGGATGTTAGGTTATGTTGGAAAGATGTAAGAGATCATTCAGGTGGACTTCTCTTCTTTTCAATGTGTTATTTTTAGGTTCAAGGGGTGGGACATGTTTGATCGGAATAATGTAAAGGAAGATCACAATAGTGGGATGATATGTATCAACTCTAGAAAGATGTTGGATGAAGCTAAGGAGCCTTATGCTCTCCCAAAATACTACAACCGAGTGTTTTTTTACCTAGATGTGTTGGATAGGGATTGGTGATTCGTATTAAGACACAACCCTAGATCAAAACATATATTTGAGAACAATAGTGTTATCATGCCAAGCGAGGAAGATATTGAAGGTGATAACAACAGAGAGTGATATGCATATGTTTTATTTCATCTTTAATATTGTTGTTGTATATTTTTGTTATATTATTTATTTCTCTAATTATATTTTTTTTTATTCATCTTCTCACAGAGAAAATGTTAAGTTAATTATAACAAATCTTTGAACAACTTTAGTTGGTTAACAATCAATTTGATGCGTAAGGTGTTTGTCTTTGAAATTATTTGTGATTGCATGGAAGGATTTTTATTTGAACATATTTATATTTCATTGCATATATTTAAAAATGTTTCATCTTCTTTAAGTATTTCCAATTGTGAAATCTTGAAAAATGTTAAATGTCGAGTTGAACTTTTAATGGGATATGAAATTTTATTTTTAATGTTGATATAATTAGATGTAACAATATGGTTGATATTCATTTTTAATAGTACAACATTTTTGAGGATATGTTAACGTGATAATTCAGAAACTGAGTTTATATTCATTTATTTTGTATATTTAAAAGTAAGATTAACAAAAAAAGCTGGTTTATAATTAAAAAATAAAATGTATATCATGTTTTTGTGATAATTTGGTCCTTAACTAAAGTAGTGTTTGTTAGTTTACATACTTTTATAATTTATTTGAAAATATTTATAAAATTGTGCCCCCAATGTTGGGTAAAACCACAATTAATGAAGTAATTTAAAATTTGATAGCAATCAACTTACAAAATACTGAAAAAAATAACAATAGGAATATTTTCATCCACAAAATTTTAAAGCCAATAGAATGCGTATCATTGGAGATCATAACTTTTTATAATAACAATTTTTAGTCTAGAAGAGTCTATTCAAAAAGAGTAATTAGTACTATGGAAAACAATATTTATTCATATGTAATTTTTTTTTGAAAAAAATATTTAGTTAGAATGAATATGTATAATGATCTATCTATATGCAATTATAGTTAAAATTTTATAATTATAGTTTCAACCATATTGAACTTTGTAATTTATAAAAATAAACATGATGACAATAACCATGTTATAACAAACATAAATGACATCTAAAATACACATTTATATTCGCTATCTAACATCATCTAATTATATATACCTCTAGCACATATGAATGTTATTAATTAGCTAACAGACATATCTAATAATTTAACAGGGCATCATCATTGTGATCACATCTAACACAAGACAAGCATTTTCTAGCATCATCATCACACACATATAACAAGCATCATTTAACTTACACATCTATCAAACACATTTATCTATCTATCTATCTATCTATCTATCTATATAAATATATATCATGGACAAGTCAAATAACTGCTATAACATGTATGGTCCAGCCGGTCGGATAATATGCATATCTACAACAGTATTGGAGGCCTAGTCTGTAGTGGAAGATAATGGATGATGAATAGGCCCTTCCTTCTCATCTAGGTGAGGTGAAAGAGGAGTATGAGGAATAGGTATGGCATGCTCATCTAGGTGAGGTGAAAGAGGAGGAGGAGGAATATGTGTTGCCTCCTCATGATCTGGATGAGGTGAAGTAGGAGGAGGAGGATGTGGAGAAGGATGATCATGACCACCCTCATCAATTGATGGGGTACTAGATGAACGGGTTGTATTGGAATAAGAGTTGTTCCTATCATTGATATCCATACTTGCTTCTAGTATCCTGGCAGCTTCAATGATATGATGCATAAGAGGCATCAAATCATGTGGCACATCCCTCCAAAGCTTCAAGAGTGTAGGATCTGCCCTGATGTCTCACATCAGGGTAGGAAAGACTCCCACCTTATTCAAAAGTGTAGAGAGTGGGTCTCCCAACTCCAACCTGAATTTGGTATCGGGCCTACAGTTCATGTCATGGGGTATCTGCACCTGAGGGCCCTAACCTGTCGTGGACTTAGGCATCATATCATCATCTCCATCTTCCAGGGAAGAGGCATGTCCTCAATGAAAGTGCCAATATATGCAAAATATATAGTACATAACAATAATTGCACAGTTAATTCATTAAATAATTTAATAAAATAATTTAAAGAACATGTTAGAATTAATTTTATTCTAATTAAGTAAGACAATAAAATGAAACTATATTAATTTAAACAAAACACTAATATTACCTCTATCATTTGGTGGCTCATATGGTTTCAAGAGGATGTTCAGACATCCTATCCAATACAAACCTACGTAAGGACACGACACCATGAAGAACATGTTATCCTCCACACTGCTTAATATCCCCACTGCATCTTGTGAAATATTGGCCAGAAAATCTAGTTGGCCCCTCTTGGGCATCATCTCCCCCCACATGTGAATCTTCACATGACTCCTTGACCTAGCAGGTTGACGGAAAATATTTGGTCTCGTCTATGGAAATCTCTCAAAAAATAAGAAAAAAATCTCTGAGGAAAAAGGGAAGTTTGACCTCCCACATATCATAGCACAACATCAATATATAACTATACAAAACTCCCTCAAAAAAATGGTAGACCATTTGATACGCAGTGGACTCTATGCCAATGAATCGACATAATACAAAAGAGGGAAGCTAATGCGCTTCCCATCACTGGTAAAGTGGGATATGGTTGTCACTAACAGTGAGAGGCACCTAACCTCATTTGCACCGAAAGAGATAATTTTCAGCTGTCCACCAAACACCTGAAAATCAAATGGGGATAATACATCAAATCCAATATATCGTTGAGAGAACATGAGATGAATCTCAACTGCAACACCTATTGGGACATATGGGAACTGGGGAAAATTCTCTGCTCTCTTGGATAGACCAGTGATAAAGTAAATATCCTCCTCAGTGGGATGGTACCACTAATCTAGAATCCTAATGGAGTGCCCCTTAAGGGATGTAGCCTCCTAATTGTACTTAAGGAGGATTACATTCCTCAATAGAACATGATTCGCTGCAGTAATAGGGAGAGGGTACAAATCCCTCTCCCTCTTCCTTTCCTCCCATTCCCGTACAATATTCTACAGTTCCAGCCTATGCTCCTATTGTTTTTTTTTCACTTTCTGCTCACATCTCTGCATGACTAATATATGAAATACACCAGCCTCACTTATACATAAAACATAAAAAACATCTACTCAATGGTAAATTTATATATAAATATAGAAAAATAACTTCCTTCGAACAATAAGTTAATTGCATTACCGATGCGCCTAAAAAATAGTCGACGGTGCGCATATATTGTGATCATTGTCCATGGTGCGTCAATGTAAAGTAACACATAGAACAAAATATGTTCTACTATGTTACGAAGTGCGTTGGAAAATAGTACTGCATTGGGGCACTACACTACAACACATATGCACCGCTTAAACCAAAAACAAATTAAAATCTTAACTCATGTAAATAATTGTTGAGAAATTAGCAAAAAAAATGGTGCGTATACATTCACTACACGCACCAGTGCATGTAATGAACATCGACGCATTGTCACATAAACTTTTCGAAATTTCTGAGTACAAATGTTTTGTGGTACATTCCAGTCATTACTATCCCACCACGTATGGTGCCACCAAAAAATTTACGGGATGCATTGCAACTCAATGTTACATCTATCAACGGTGCGTTAGGTAAACATGAACACTCCGATGTGCATGTTTACCATCATGTTTACCAACACACTGCATAAAACTATATCTGATAAGGGTGGTGCACGATGTACTTTAATGACCCAATGCATTATCTTTACTTTGACACACCGCCCTACCAGTTATATACTTTTATTCGATGAAACGTTAAATGGATACACCAATGCGTTTATGTTTACCAACACACTTTCGAGAAAGGTAACAAGGTATGCGGTGCGCCCTGTAAATTTACAGGTCACACCTTAGGCAGTGCGATTCGAGTGCTTTGAATGACCCATGTAGTTTTTTTTTTTACACTTAAAATTTCACTCAAATTTAAATTTTAATCAGGTGAAAAATTAAGTTATGAAGAAACAAGGACATTTCCTAAACATTTTCTCATCGGGGAGGCATGGTTGTGACGTAGTAAAAAAAACTAAATTTTCCCACCGTTTGGAAAAAATCAAAATTCACGCATTGAGAAACAGACGAAAGGAACGAAAGAAAGGAAAGCATCGACTATAGGGTGCTTTATATGGGAAAATGTTTCACCAGTGCTTTTGAGCTCTACAACACTGAAAATGGTAAAAATGTTTTTTACCTTCGATAATTTTTTTTTATAAAATCTTGTTTCAGTGCGCCCAATGACCAACCACATCGGGGCATACATGTTTACTGAGTGCACTGGTTATATTTTAAAAAAGAATATCCCTAACATAGTGCACATATTTTTTGGTACATGTGCCCACTGGTGCGTTTACTACTACATAGGACACTGCTGTACATTTTTCGAAAAAATACAATGGTGTGAAATTTTGTTTAAGCATGACATTGTGCTGTATAATAATAGACGCCCCGATGTGGCCGTTTTACATAGCACATTGCATAAATTTGGAAATTAAACCTAACACAGTGCTCCATATTGGAGCACTGGTGCGCATGATACAATGGATTGCACCACAATATATTTTTTGACACAATCCTACATTGGTGAATAAATGTTTTTTATTTAACCATATAATGGTGTTCTCTACTAATAGCACATCGGTGCTTCCATTGTTAAGTTTCACACCAAATATTTTCAAAAGAATGCTATTACAGTGCATCATTATTTCTCGGTGTGTCATTATTTTTGTAGTGCACAAGATAATATTTTTCTTTATTTGAAATAACCCTGCTATGGTGCACTTCATAAAACACATCGGTGCGTTATGTACTTATAAAATCACCAGCGTAAAACATCCACTAAAACTTCCACCCAATCGTCTCCTCTAGATGGTGATTCTAGAATTGTTAAGGAGGCAATGGATTCAGAGGATGGAAAACTATGGGAAAATGCCATGGTTGAAGAAATGGAAACCTTGGATAAGAATGAGGCTTGGGATCTAGTGGAGTTTCCATTTGGAAGAAATTCCATTGGAAGAAAATGGGTATTTAAAACAAAACTAAATGCATAAGGAAAAGTGGAGAAATGAAAAATCTTGGTTAGCAGAAAAGGGTTATTCCCAGGTTGAGGGAATTGATTTTGGTGATATTTTTTCTCATGTTGTCAAGTTAATCTCTATTAGATTTTTTTTATCTATTGTTGCTGCATTTGATTTTGAAGTAGAACATATGGATGTGAAGACAACATTCCTACATGGAGATCTGGAAGAATAAATCTACATGAAGCAACCAAAATATTTTGTTGTGAATGGAAACAAGGATCTTGTATGCAAGTTGAAAGAGTCCCTATATGGTTTAAAACAAACACCAAGGATGTGGTATCAAACATTTGATACTTATATGTTGAGACATGGCTTCAAAAGAAGCAAAGAGGATCATTGTGTATGTTTTAAATTAATTGGTGAACATTTGATTTATTTGGTATTGTATGTGGACGACATGTTGTTGATAGGAAACAACATGGAGATTATACAGGATATGAAAAATCAGTTTTCCTCTAAATTTCACATGAAGGATATTGGTGCTGCAAATTTCATTTTGGGCATGGAAATTAAAATAGACCGGGAAAACATGAAACTATGGTTAAATCAAAGAAAACATTTCGAGACAATATTGCAAAGGTTCAATATGCAGGAATGTAAATCAGCTAGGGTCCCTATTCTTGTAGGTGTAAAGTTATCTACGGATCAGTGTGTCAAGACATGGGAAGGGGAGGAGGACATGTCTCATGTTCTGTATGAGAGTGTTGTTGGAATTTTTATGTATGCAATTTCCTGTACTAGACTGAACATTGCACATGAAGTGGGAGTTTTGAGCAGGTATATATCAAAACCAGGGAAGGATCATTGGACAACAGTAAAGAGAGTTTTCAAATATTTGCGTGGAACTACTAGCTATGGATTGTGCTACCAAGGAAGACTAGGTTTGGACAGAGTGTTGGACATACATGGATTTATGGATGCATACTGGGCTGGAGATATGGATATTAGAAGATATACAAGTGGGTATGTGTTTAACCTGTTTGGAGGAGAAATCAATTGGATGAGAAAAAGACATTGTGTAGTGGCACTTTCAAATACAAAAGTTGAATACATGGAAACCACTCTTTCAAGAAAGGAAGCAATATGGTTACATATATTGTGTTCAGGTATTGGATTGGTACAACAAGATGTAATGATATATTGTGACAATCAAATTGCAATTTTTCTGGTGATGAACCCATCTTATCATTCAAAGACAAAGCATATTGATGTTCAATATCACTTTGTGAGAGACATGGTTGAAGAAAAGAAGGTATTGTTGATGAAGGTGGACACTTTGAATAATGTTGTAGGGTCATTAAGAAAATATATGAGCAATAAGAAGTTCTCTTGGTGTATATGATCTATGGGAATTGTTTCCCTAGATTGTTGACTTTGTAACCTTGTAACCCCTTGTATGCAAAGAAAAATACAAGTGGGAGAATGTTGGGTATGTGTTATATTCTTTGCACGACTAGAACTAGTGTCTACGTTGTGTCAGGGGGTAAGAGAGGGGTAGAGGCCCCCCTTTATAGGAGGTAATAGGGGGGTGAGATCTCCCATGCATGGGGGTTCGGGGGAAAATCCCTTGATTTATTTATTTTTACCGGTTTTCATGTCTGTTTTGGGCATTTTTTTGGAACATGGTTTTTCACCGATGGTTTTCTATTTTCTGTTAAGGAATAAGGGTTGTTGACTAATATAGGTCATTATATTAGGGTTTTGGATGCCACTAGATCCTATATGTGTATTTTATTGTAAACAATGTATGAGTGAATGAATATAGAATATGTTGGTTTTCTCGGTTTGGGTTTCCAGGGGAAAAATATCTGTGCAATGTGTGCATTTTCCATTGTATCTTTTCTATTCTTTTATTGAAATTTGTTTGCAATAAATAATTGTACAAGGTTAAAATCTACAATTTTGATATTATAGGTTATAATTTTTTATTTTTTTTCTCTATATTTCTCCAGGATTCGTGAGAGATACTTCAAATCCAATTATACAATATAAACCATACAAATCAAATTATTTCAATATATCATGACAATTAATTTTTTTTTTTATAAGAATAGTAGATGACAATATATTAATATATTATGTTACATTTGACATTATTAAAATATATTAAAATTATATGATTATGAAAAATATGCCAAAGTCTTTGTATGCATCTATAATAAAATAAGGATGGGAATATAGTTTTCTAAAATGGTTTTGGTAAATATTCACACCTTTTATGAAATAAGGGATGTTCGAGGATTTGAAATTTAATTTTTTTTTTTTAATATATAATACATATGTTAATTTGATAAAATTTATATAAATTTGATAATTGTATTTTAGTAAAATTTAATAAAAAACTTTAAGCAATTTAATAATTATTATAGTTTTTTTCTTGAAAAAAATTGTAATTTTATTAACAAAATAAAATAAAATTTCTCATTTACTAAAACATGTATATGTAAAATTTCCAACAAACTTCCAAAATTTTCAACTTAACCAAAACATTCCACAAACATGTCTCACCCAATTGTCCACTTAGGTATAAAAGAGAATCCAAAATACACACCTCTGAACGTCTTGAATACTTACTCATAGGTGTTGGACACACCTACCACACTTAGAGGGGGGGTGAATGAGTGTGGGGCTCTTTT
>SNQJ01S0002706.1:95956-153314 GCA_010110895.2 Picea sitchensis | reverse complement strand
CTTAACCCATTTCTAGGTCACTTAACCTATTTTCCTTATTTTAGGGTTAACCACTTTCCATGAATAGAAAGTTCTCCAATACTTTATCATTTAAATATTCCTTCTTGAGTTTGTCACTTTACTTTATCATTTAAATAATCCATCTTGATTTTGTCACTTTACTTTATCATTTAAATAATGATTTCTTCTTTTCAAGCACTTTTACTTCTTTGACCTTAGGGGCTTCAAGCCTTCATACGGGGGTCCTCCAACTTCATAAGGCCATAACTCTCAAACTGTGAGGAGTTATGTGAAATTCCACATACCACCGGAAATGGCATCTCAAGAACTATCCATCTAGGATAGTTTCACCAAAAAATTCATTGATATTCATCTCATTATTCCACATGCAAGCATGGGTCCTCCAACTGTTCTTCTAGGATAACCCAATCCATAAAGCGTCTTCCCGTGAGGGATTTCACCATAAGGGGACAACTTTGGATTTCATCCATTTGTGCACCTTATCAACCATGATAAGACAATAATGATTCATATTTGCTTCAATTCACCACTGCATCATATATATCAGCTATGCATCATGTATCAATGACAATTCATTGATCCATCTTCATCAATGCATCATAGAAACGATCCATCTTTATCAATTGGTTTCCAGTTGGACATATATCATTCTCATCAAGGGAATCATATACATATTTATGAATATATCACTCTCATCAAGGGCATCATATCAATCAATTACTTGACATCAATCAATGTCATCAATCAAACCAAACCATTTAAATATGATCCAACAATCTCCCAAATAATCAAACCATTGGCATCAATGACAACATGATCCAACATAAACTCCAAGTGGAGAGGAACGAGCTCCCAAGAGAGCCATGTTTCAACCTGGGCACATGTATTTTTATGGGGAAAAAATTGTTGTTGTGGGGGTTCACTTGCCATTCTTTCCATGCTCCCCACTCATGCACGCACTAAGACTAAGCATTCAAACAACCAACCATTTCCTCCATCGTTGACCTCTACAACCTATGAAACCTCCAAACACGTGAAGCTAACTCATTTTCTTATGAGGCACAACATGACTGCGTTGTTTCTGAGCCATATCTCACCCTAGCCATTTTCTTGTTGCTACCCATGTTTTCTCTGGACTGGTTTATCTTGCTATCATTACCAGAACCCATACCTGATTTTGCTACTGTGGTTACCCGTTTGACTTTGGATCCAGAAAAAAGAAGCAGGTTTTCAAGCCTATGGTTTTGAAGAGGCAAGTTGTCAGGCCCATGGATTGAAGAAGCAAGTTATCAGGCCTGTGAGAAACTCTCTCCAGGTGAGAGAGATTGTTGGAGAAGTTATTTCTCCTAGAGGGAGTCCAACATCAGCTACAGAGATCTGATAATTCCTAATCTGACCTATTGCTGAATCCGTTGAAGGGAAATGGAGTAGTCGATGGACTGTGGAATAATGAAGGTGTATATTTCTGGGGTGGAATAGGCATGTGGGGAATGAGAGTCTATGATTAGTGGGCATAAGTAGGCTCCTGGGAGGGAATCCTTCATGTTGCATTGTACATCTTTCTGTAGTCTCAGCCTAGCCTAGGATTCCCTTTATCCTAAGTGGATTTTAGTCCTATCTCAGGGGTGACCCACTATTGATAGATTGGAGTAATGTGGTCTAAGGATTGGAGGTTCATGGAAGGTATGCACGCCGGTGGTGGTATTCTCATGAAAATATACGCACCATTTCTATGCTAATTTGTATGTTGTGTATCTTGTACATGTCTTTATATTTATAAGAATTGCATGTGTTGCGACATATATGTTTTACTATTAATTCTGCATAAATCTATGTTGTAGAAGAATGTTATGTCTGTTGAAATTTACATTATAAATGTATGTTAGCATAAAGTAAATTTTGTTTTCAAGTTATTAAGTATGGTATTTTACACAAATGAAAGTGAGACTTTCTGTAAGGTGGCATGGCCTGACCCTGGAATGGTTGGGGATGCTACAAATTGGTATTAGAGCGAGCTTCGAGTGGTTATTTTCGGTGGCATGACCGTATTTGATGGTCAGGGATGCTACAATTTTGTATCATAGCCAATGGTTTCAACACTGACCCTGGATGGGCCACAAATGTGGAATTTGAAGTAAACAAATTCCATAGGGATTTGATGTACATAGTGTCAAAGGGGAACTGAGAGAGGTCTTGGGTCTTAATGGAAAGATCAAGAGGAGTGGCAGAGAAGTTGTCATAGTAATTGTGGTTTATAACCACGATATTGAATTTAATTCGTGGGATCTGCGTGGGGGGGAGGCAGACCCTTCCTAGCCGTCAGATATGAAAATGATGCATGACAGTTAACCTCAAAGTCCTTTGGACTTCATGACTTCGGTGAAGTTTATGTTCTATTGAGAAAGGGGCTGAAGTCTCGGAGTTCTAAAGTCCCATAGTGATTTACAGCCATAGATCATCTAGGAGGAGGAGAGTTTGGGGAAATTGGTTGAAGTGCACGCAGAATGGACTCCCGAAGTACCAAAGTCCGAAACTCATCTGGACCGTTCGTGTTTGATGACATGTGTCCACAGATCAGCCTATTCGAGAAGTCGACATTCGAGGGATTTGTGGTGTAGTGTGGAGAAGTCTCCTGAAGTCCTAAAGCCCTAAAATCGTGAAGCATCAGAGTGATGTGACATGATTATGTCACCTAGGGTGACGTGGACCTACTCTAATCATGTCGTGTGTCACTTGTTTTTGTACCATTTATAGGCCTTATGTACCAATTGTGACCTGACACATGTCACTCGATGGTGGGGCCATGCGTCACCACCTTAGTTGATTAAAACTGCATTAAGTGGACCCAAGAAGGTTCATAAGTTTGGAAATTCCAGATCAACAATGATTTAATCATGACCATAGGATCTATGAGGAATAGATCAACAAACAAGAACGATTGTGAAAGTCCTAAGGTAAATTACTAAGGGATCTATTTCACATCCCACAATAAATCGAGATCATATATCTCCATCGGTAGGAAGATCAATGGTGGACGTTGACTTCCACTCCATTTCACATCTTTCCATTGCGGAAGATGGGGTTGTTGTTAAACCGTGAGCATGTTCGGGTTCTGTAATCATCCAGGAGTGTCGATCTCAAAGTGATCGATAAATCAATGGTTTTTCCCCTAATGGGATTGGAACACGCATAATATTGTGTCCATGTCCCATGGTAAGATATTTAATCCCTTGGTTATGAGCTTAAACACATGATGCTTATAATAAGGTCTCGGGGGTGTACTGCAAAATGAGTTCACCCGTTCGGTGATCCGGGGGTTTTGTGATGTGCAGAAGGAGAAAATTGTTGAAGCCCAAAGCTCCAAAGAGAGGATTAAATCCTCACTGTTTCTTGGGAGAGGACACATGGAAATAGATCCTGTAGTCCAGAGACTTGGCACTCTAGAGGATTCAAGGCATAAACGCTTGAGCTCGAGGACTTCCAAAGGTAATAGTCCATCTTGATTGTTGATCACAGACGATGCGTGGTGCCATATTCCAAGGTTCAAATACTTGGTACTCGAGAAGAATTGAGTTGCAGGTTTCTTTGTGTCAATAAATCCTGAAGGATGGAGTTAATCCCGATCGTTGATCAAGATATGATACGTGGAGGAAAGAGAGAGGATTTCTGGTAAGTCAACACTCCATGAGAATTATAAAGAAGTGATTTGGAAGGCTCTGAATCTCGAAGTCCCAGAGTTGATCATGGTAGTTGGTTAATGACAAGGTGAAGTCCATTGATTGTGGTTATGAGTTTTCCAATTCGGTAATTCAAGAGGTAGTGCAAGATGGAGCCTTAAAACTCCCAAAGCCTGGAGTCTTGGAGCTCTTGTTGACCATAGATCTAAACAATGAATGATTACCTTTGATCAGTGTGTCCTATGAGTATTCATATTTTTGGAATTCATAGGAAATGGATTGTAATGAAGGAAGATCTTCTGAATCCGAAGCTCCGAAGTGTCCGAGCTCCAAAGCTCTGAAGTACCGAAGCTCCAAATCTCTAAAGAAGTAGTTGTTTAGAAGTTCTCCACTTCGGTGTTTGGAGGAAATGTGGTGAGGTGAAAGGAAAACCTCTCAAGCCTGAATTTCTGGAGCCCAATGGATCGAAGCACAGGATAAGCACCTTATAGCCAACACTCGGTCATAGCCAGCGGTCGCATGTGTTCGGGGGGCAAATAAAAAGGGATAGTGCTCGGAAATTATTTTTAAGAACATAAAAGGGATTAAAGAAGAAGCCCATGAGGTTCTTGATTGTTCAGACCTACACCTATCAGAGTAAGAAGGTCTGTAAATCTGAAGATAAGATCTAGCAAAGATATTGTTATCACATAGATTTTCATGGGTCAATAAAAATATTTAGTTTGATTTTGAGTCATAGTTTTACCTTAGGTTATAGGTTTTAGGTCCTTTTCCCATAGCAATTTTTCATTTTTTGGCATGAATAAATTATTATTTAGTTTTATTTTGGTTTGAAGAGTCATTGAGTCACATCTTTCAAAATTGGTCATTATTACCCTGACATGTCACTTTCTCCACGATGTACGCTGACCCATCCTTTTATCACTCATCTCGTTAAAATGTCAAATCTAGTATGAGTTGTATGTTGCCAACTCACTAGGAGATTTCGCAATGCTTTCAAAGTACATATTGCATGTATAGTCATCATTTCTCTTAAAAGGTCATGTCATCGGAGATCTTTTTTATTTCAGCGTTGATTTTTAAAACAATATTTAGGGATTATTTTTATGAATTTCTTAACCATTTTCTCCAAGTGTGCAAAGAATCCTTCAGCTTGGCACTGCGAACTGGTGTTACAGGAAAGTGTTGCGCACTTCGCTACGAACTGGATGAAAGAGACAAGTTGGAGGATAGACCACTTGTAGGAACTCCTATGCCATTATGAAGATATCAACCTCTAGCTCCAGACTACTAGGTACTTTATGATCTTGTACACCTTGTTTTAAGGCCAAGAAAGGGGTTAGTGGATTTTCCTTTTATGGCATTGCAAACTGGATAGATGGCTCTGTGAATTATCTCACATACCTATAATTAAGCTCCAGAACCTTCTTCCCATGATCTTCATCTTATTTCTTGAAACCATCAGCATCCCTGGGCCTGAGTTACCCTATCTTATGATCCATGGCCCCTACATCACTCTTTTCATACATCTTTTCCAAAACCCTATCTATGGCGCTACGAACTCTCTACAGACAAGCAACGTTCTGAACTCTCTGTTCCAAAATCCTTTGAAAAGTAGCCTTTTACCAATTCACCATCTATTCACAATCCTTTTATGAAAATAACCTCACTATTAAACAATTTCATCCTTACTTAGAAGCATTTTCATTGTTAGAGGTCTTTGTGGCCCTTTCTTATTAATTCTAGTGGTCATTTCCTCTGTTTCCTTGTTTTCATCTATTAGTAATTATTTAGTACTATGAAAAATCCTTCCTAGCTATAACTAATGGATAATCAACAAAAGAAGGTTCATAAAGGTGGATACATTGTGAGGAAAAAGACTTATGATATGCATCTATTTGCTGAGGAACCCCTAATCAGGGAGGTCTTCCAAAGAGTGGGTTGTATTAATTTTTGTCACAAAATGCAGAGAGGGTGCCTAGAGGTGGGTAAATAATTTTCACTAATATTTGATGTAACCAAGACCAAGGTTGGGATACTAGACTTTGAGGTATCTGAGAGGACCATATCAGAAGCCACTGAGGTACCTAGTACTGGGGAGAGATGGTTCAAGGCCATGACCCAAAATGCTACCTTTTCAAGGGAATTCCTCAAACCAGAATACCAAGAAGACAATTTGTCAAAGGGTGTGCCCATAAAACACATGTTAGAGGGTTTTGATAAAATGTTGAAGATAATTCAAAGATACTTTACTTGTGAAGGTATATTTCACATGATCTATCAATATCACATAAGGCTACCGCTACACTTCACAAGGAAAGATGTTATGAATCTTCCTTTGTACTTGTTCAGAAGTATTGGAAAAATGTTTAATAGGGTTCGGGTTAAGTCCAAGGAAGTTGATATAAGTGTTTTTCATTCAGGACCAATAAAAATGCTGGTGATGGATGGATTAATAAAGAGAAACATTGAATGGGAATAATTCATTACTTCTTCAAACTTTCAGCTTAACATTGCTACTAACACATAGTCTAAGGTAGAAATCCCTCTTCAGGTTGACAAGATTGTACAATTGGAGATGAATAATGAAAGGTAGAGCATCGGGTCTGCTAAGAAAGATAAATCAACAAAGGAAAATGTAGAATAATGAGGATCTTATCAATCCCCACAAAGAGAGGTTTCACCTTTGCCAACTCCCAGTCTAGTGGAGGATCCTTCAACTAGAGCCACAAGTCTGAGAGGAAGAAAATTATTGTTCTCTTCACCACCTGTTGTAGACAAGGTCAAGGTCAAGAGACCTGTTACTAGAGCGTAAACAAAACAAGAAAGCATTGTGGCGATATTTTCAATGAGATCCCCCATCCAGATAAAAGGAAAAAGTGTAGCTATCAAGGAGCCCATTGAAATTGTAGACATAACTACTCCTCCAGAAAATCCTACCTTTAAGAGGATAAATAGAAATATTAAATAGGCAAGGACTAAAATTTCTAAAATACAAAGAGAGGAGTTGGCTGAAAAGAAGAAGTTAAATGAACTTATGGAGATGTATCATGGAACTCTTGAAAAGTCTAAGTTAATAGCTAAAAGGTTTCGACCTCTCCACGAGAAGCTTAGAAACTTGTACAAACATAACATAGCCTTTGAGACTTAGATTGGAGGGATAAATATGGAGTTGCAACCTTTTAGAGAGGATCTAAACAAGAATAATTTGGATATATTAGCTAAAGCTACCACCAAGAGGAGATCTAGAGTCAGAAAGTGAAGAAGATGGACACCTTGATTCATACCATATTTGACATTTTTCTATTTTGGTATTTTGATAATTGATGACAGTCATGTTTGATAAGTCAGGATTCAGTTCAGGATGTGTTAAGATTTTCTATATCTTATACCACTATAATATATTATTATAACATTTTTTGACACTTGGGATATTTTTGGAGTGTTTTGATGCATTTTCAAACAAATAGAGCAACTACATGAGAATTTGCAGCACCTAGTATTGTGAATTGGCTGATATAGGATGGTGCTATGAACTGTGTTGCAAACTCTTGATCTTAAGCTTTTAGAGGAATCAACAGTTTCCAAATGGGAATATAAGGTTATGACAACTGCTAGAAGTTTACTTGAAGGGTAGAGGGACACCTGACCAAGGGAGATGTGCTTAGATCACACGTCATCAAGCACATTTAATATGACCAAGGAGGTTACCAACATGATCCTAGTTTTTAGTAGTTTGTTACTTTTTGTTGAATAGTTGTAGTCACTCCACCTTTAGGTGTGAGAATCCTATGCAATAAGGGGATGTGAATTGTAAATATGTCATTGACAGTCTAGGCTATAAAATAGAGATTGAAAATCATTGAAGGGTTTGAAGGATTGTAATGAGACTCATACGTTTTTGAAGTTGTAAAGTTACAAAGCCATCTCTATATTTTATGTATCAGACTTGAGACTTTTTGATTAATAAAAATCAATTTCTTTCCATTATCTTATCTCAATATTACTTTGATTTTACTG
The DNA here is from genome assembly GCA_010110895.2 of Picea sitchensis. Classification (NCBI taxonomy): domain Eukaryota; kingdom Viridiplantae; phylum Streptophyta; class Pinopsida; order Pinales; family Pinaceae; genus Picea; species Picea sitchensis. The sequence continues at coordinate 145,596 of SNQJ01S0002706.1, read as the reverse complement.
TTATTTGAATGATTCATTTGATTTATTGTAACTGTATTGCAATGGAGGTTTTGTTGTGATGTTGCTATGATTTTATCAGAGTTTATCTTTTGATTAAATAAGTTCTTATGTCAAAATACTTTCCTCATATGTCTACTAGTATTGTCTGATCTCAGTGGTAGACATTTTCATTTTCTCATTAAGTCTTCTATCTATCCATTTTACTCTGTAAAACCATGATCTAAGTTAGCCAAGACCTCATTTGCTGATACATCGTTTCTATAACCTTTTGTGATTTTCACTGTTCTGACTGCGTTTTGATCCATTTGACATAATCATAAAAACTTATCTTTAAACCTACTGATGGGTGTCGATCTTACACTTTAGCAGTCAAAGTGTCACTTTCAATGCTAATAGATCTAAGAGAAATTTATTTTAGAGAAAAGAGATCAGTTGTGCAAGGTGTGCAATAGATCTAAACGACCATAACGTTTTTTTCAAAGCTTAGAATTGGGAAAGGAAGTAAACATTGGAAAGGTATGGGACAACAAAACATAGTTGTTTACCCAAGAATGGGAACTGATCAGTCAATTTCTCAAGAAATCAACAGAAAACATGTCTAATATATTAATGAATCAGAATGGTTTGTGTTTTCATGAAATTATTGAGAAAAATTATCTTGATAAAGTTTTGTTGGTTGCACATTTTTATAGAATTAATAGTTGTCAGAACGGAACAGATTTGTCACAAAGTGTAGAGAGATGGATGATGCACAAGAGGCTTACAATCAAGAATATGAAATCATAAGGATGAATGTCTAGTTGTGTATGGAAGGAACAAACTCCAATGTACATGGAGAAGAAAAGGATGATAACATGAATATGGTAGAGACCATTAGAAATTTGAAAAAATATGTCTAGAGTTACAAATATGATAATTAAAATATTACGAAAGAGAAAGAGTAGCGGGAAGACATCAATATGAAGTTAATGAAAATCCTGAAAATACTTGAAAATAAATTGGGTAAGGAGAGTGGCTCCAAAAAATCAGGAAGCCACAGGACCCTTGAGAAAAGAGGAAGATCTAGGAGTGATTAAAGACATCACCATCACTCTCAAAGGAAATAAAAAAGGAGAGAACATAGTAGCTCAAGTCCATCCCCTGCCAAGAAGCATGATAGGTCTGTGGTGGATGAATTGAAAGGAGAAATGAACAAAATCAAGCCTCCTTATTTTTATGGTGAACACAAGGAGGATGAAGATGTTGAGTCATGGATGCTAGGCACAAGGATGTGCTTCCAATTTCATAACTATTCTTCTCATGCAGAAGGAATATTTTCTATTTATCAGCTGAAAGGAAGACATCCCTATGGTGGGATCATCTTGTGCAAGTGCAACATATCAGAGAGGAAAATGTGGCTTGGAACGAATTCAAGAAGCATCTTGAGAAGAAATACTTAACCAAGAGGTATTATGACAAAAATATGAAAGAGTTATTTGAACTCAAACTGGGAAGCATGACCATTGATTAGTATGAAATGATATTTTTAGAACTTCTTAAGTATGTCTCCTTCATCAAAGATGAGATATTTAAGATCTAGATATATTTGAGTGGGATGCCATATTTCATCAATGATAAAATTCAATATGATGATCCTAAAACTTTGGAGGAAACCATAAGAAGAGTCAAGTGCTTATATGAACAAAAAACATTAAATCCTACTTTCCACAAGGCTTGAGAGGACAATAAGAAGTTTAATATGGAACAAAGGAATAAGGGTAACAAGCCACCCTTTCTCAGAAACAATCCTCACGGATAACCATATTTTAGAGAGCACAAAATGGCTGAGGTAGATGGGAAAAGGCCAAGGAAACCACCTATTCAATGTTTGTGTTGTAAATGAGACCATAAGTATAGGTATTGTCCTCACAAAAGTGACAAAGTGATAGTTTTCCACAATGTACAACAAGATGAAACAATGGAGGACATGGGAGGAAGTGTACCAAGGATCTATGTAGCCTTGGACAACAAGCAAGCTAAGTTTGAATAAAAAATGATTGAAGTAGAAGGTATGATTAATAACCATGCCTTTGATATTTTAATATATTGAAGAGCTATTCATAGCTATATATATCCTAAGGTAGTGGAAATATTTCAATTTCCAAGAAGCAAGCATGGGAAATCTTGGTTGGTACAACAGGCTACAAGAGCGAAGAAAAAAGTTGTTGAGTTGGTTAAATCATGTCCATTGGACATGAATGGGATAAGTACCAAGGAATATTTGAACATCCTTCCCTTGGGTTAATATGACTGTCTAATTGGTATGGATTGGTTGGCACAACACCATCCTATCTTAGACTGTCATAACAATGCATTTACTTTCCTGAATGAGGAAGGGAACCCAAGAACAATCGAAGGAATTCCTAGGGAAGTTACTTTCTGAGAGATCTCAAGAATGTAGATAAATAAGTGTTACAGGAATGGATATCAAATACTTGTAGCTCATATGGAGGAAGCACCTAAGGATAAGGTGCTAAATCTGGAGGATCACATAGTATTTAAATATTTTAAGGATGTATTTAAGGAGATACCAGGACTACACCCAAAGAGAGATATTTATTTCTATATAAACATAATGCCTGGAGAAACTCCAGTATCTAAGACCCCCTACCAGATGAGTACAATAGAGCTGAAGGTGTTGCAAATGCAGCTTGAAGAGATTCTAAAGAAGAGGTATATACACCCAAGTGTGTCACCTTGGGGTGCCCTAGTCTTGTTGTGAAGGAGAAAGATAGGACATTGAGATTGTGCATTGACTTTAGATAATTGAACAAAGTGACTATAAAAGAACAACTATCCTTTGCCAAGGATCGATGATCTCTTTGATCAATTAAAGGATGCAAGGATATTCTCAAAGATTGATCTTAGGTCAGGATAACTTCAATTAAGGATTAGAGATGAATACATCAGAAAGACCACCTTCAGGACAAGGTACAGTCATTATGAGTTCACAATGGTGCCATTTGGGCTATCAAATGGACTAGTTGTATTCATGTGTTTAATGAATGGTGATTTCCGGGAATAGTTAGACAAGTTTGTCATTTTCTTTTTCGATGACATCCTTGTATATTCCAAGTCATAAGAAGAGAACGCGCATAATTTGAGGATTGTGTTACAAGTGTTAAGAGAGCACCAGTTGTATGGAAAATTTAGCAAGTGATCATTTTATCAGAACCAGATTCACTATTTGGGGCATATCATATCTGAAGAAGGGATAAAAGTGGAACCTAAAAATATCCAAGCCATTAAAGGGTGGAAAACACCTAATAATGTGAGAGAAGTCAGATCCTTCATGGGTCTGGCTAGCTACTACAAAATATTCATTGTAGGGTTTTTGAGGATTGTTCACCCAATTACTTCTTTACAAAGGAAGGGGGTGAAGTTTCAATGGACAACAGAATGTCAAAGGAGCTTCCAACAATTGAAGAAGTTGTTAATAAGTGCTCCAATTAATAGGATTTTTTATTCGAATGAATATTTTGTTGTTTGCATCGATCCATGCAAAGAGGGACTTGGTGGAGTCCTCAGTCAGAATGGGTTTGTGATATGTTTTGAATCCATAAAATTGAAAGAGAATGAAAGGATCTATGCCACTCACGATTTGGAGTTGGCAACCATAGTGCATGCCTTGAATAAGTGGAGGAACTACCTCATGGGAAATATATTTGATCTAAGGATAGACCATAATGGTATGAAATATTTGTCTAATCAACTAGCTTTAAATGCAAGGTAGAGCAGATGGTTAGAATTCCTATGTGAGTATGACTTTGATATCAATCACATAAAAGGAAAAGAAAACAAAGTGGTTGATGCATTTAGCAGGAGAGTGCATTAAATGCATGATACAACCATTATCATGTATCAAACTAATCTTAAAGGCATAATTTTTTAGGATGCAAAAGCAGATTTGCAGTACATGGAGTTAGTAACAAAATTACAACAAGGTAAAATGCATTAGAAGGTTGAAGATTATAAATTGGGAACTGATGAGATTCTCCTATACAGGAACACAATTTATGTACCCAATTCTCTTGAACTTAGGAGTATAATATTGAAAGAGACGTGTAATGTACCTTATGCTCGACACCCAGGATATAATAAAATAGTTGCAGCAGTCAAAAGCCAATATTATTGGCCATACATGAAGAAGGAAATTATTGAGTACATTGCTAAAGGTCAGGAGTGTCAAAAGGTCAAGGCTGAGAATAGGCACCCAACTTGGTTGCTGCAACCATTGCCCATTTTGTAGTGGAAGTGGGAAGTGGTGACAATGGATTTCATCAAAAAATTTCCTAGAACAAGAAATCATCATGATGCTATCATCGTGGTGGTGGACAAGATTACTAAATCTTCCCATTTAATTCCTATGAAGGTTACTCACAAGGAAACCAATGTTGATGATATTTATATGATGGAAGTAGCATGCTTGCATGGCATACCCAAGAAAATTGTGTCTGACAGATGCCCAAAGTTTAACTCAAATTTCTTGAAGGGATTATTTAAAGGGTTGAGAACAAATCTGAACTTCATCACAAATTATCATCCCGAAATTGATGGGAAAATAGAAAGAGTGAACCAAGTGATAGAGGATATGCTAAGAATGTACACGATGGAAAAACCGTATAAATGGGAATATTATATACACTTGGTATAATTTTCCTACAACAATGGGTACCAAGAATCACTGAAGATGAGCGCATTTGAGGCACTTTATGGAAGAATGTGAAACACACCAATAAGTTGGGACAACCCAGCCAATAGAGCAGTGATTGAGCCAAAGTCTCTCATGGAAATGGAAGAGAAAATGTTGAAGATAAACGAAATTTAAAGGTTTCCAAAGACAGGCAGAAAATATATGCTAACAAGGCCATAACTCACAAGGAATTTAAAGTGGGTGATCATGTTTTCTTGAAGGTGAAGGCCAACAGAAGTTCCCTGAGGTTGGGAAATTGTTCCAAGTTCGAAACCAGATATTGTGGGCCATTTGAAATCCTAGAGAGGATTGGAACAATAGATTACATGCTTGCATTACCTTCATCTATGATTATTCATAATGTATTCTATGTATCATTGCTCAAGAAATATATACCTGATGTTAATCATGTTATTAATTGGAAGGTGATTCAGGTGGAGCAAGGAAGCACTTTTCAAGTGCATCAGATACACATTCTGGACCAAAAAATAAAAAATCTTTGGAATCGATCCATAGGGATTGTAAAGGTCCAATGGACCTAGTACGGTCCTAAGGACGCAAATAGGGAGCATGAATATTCTATGCAGGGAGAATACCCATATCTTTTTGAATATTTTGGAAATCTTGTTGATATTATGTAAGTAATATGGACCGAGGATAGTGCAAAAATAAGAGGAGGGGATTGTAATACCCCAAGGTCAATCCCCTCCTGAATTGTAATGATGTTTATAGGCTAGTGATCCAAGTGTTTATAAGATGGGAGGCTTGTGTGTTTATTAGGCCAGAGAGACTAGATGTTGAAGGACAGGGAGCCTGATTTTGTATATGTAAATACTCACATCATTAATGTAATTACATAACTGTGTGTAGACCAGCCACAAAGAAAGAGTTATGGGGGACTAAGATCCACTCGGTAGGGAAAAAAATGGGGCTAAGAGGCTAGGAAAAAGGGATAATATTGAGGGCTTAAACCAAAGGGAATATTATAATGTATTTTCCTAAAATACTAAGGTTTGGGAAATAACCCATGTTATACTAAGTTACTTTGGGGAGAGGAACGAAATCCAAGTGGAGAGGAACGAGCTCCCAAGAGAGCCATGTGTCAACCTGGACGCATGTAGTTTGATGGGGGGAAATTCGTCGTTGTGGGGGTTCACTCACCATTCTTTCCATGCTCTCCACTCACACATGCACTCAGAATGAGCATTCAGGCAACCAACCATTTCCTCCATCGTTGACTTTTGCAACTTGTGAAACTTGAAAACCCATGAAGATAACTCATTTTCCTATGAGGCAGAACATGATTTCATAGTTCTTGAGCCATATCACTCCCTATTCATTTTTTTATTGCTACCCATGTTTTCTCTAGATTGGTGTAACTTGTTGTCATTACCAGAACCCATACCCTATTTTTCTACTATAGTTACCTGTTTGACTTGGGAGATAGACATTAGAAGAAGGTTTTCATGCCTATGGTTTTGAAGAGGTGGGTTTTCAGGCTCGTGGATTGAAGAAGCAGGTTGTCAGGCCCGTGAGAAACTCTCTCCAGGTGAGAGATATTTTTGGGGAAGTGATTTCTCTTAGAGGGAGTCCAACAACATCTACAGAGCTATGAGAATTCTTGATCCGACCTATTGCTCAATCCCTGGAAGGGAAGTAGAGCATTCGGTGGACTGTGGAACAATGAAGGTGTATATTCTCGGGGTGGGATAAGCATGTGGGGAATGAGAGTCTGTGAGTGGTGGAAACAAGTAGGCTCCTGGGAGGGAATCCTTCATGTTTCATTGTGCATATTTCCATAGTCTCATCCTAGCATAGGATTCCCTTTACCCTGGGTGGATTTTAGTCATCGCTCAGGGGTGACCCACTACTGATAGCTTGGAGTAGCGTGGTCTAAGGATGGGAGGTTTGTGGAAGGTATTCATGCAGATGGTGGTCTTATCATAAAAATATAAGTACCATTTCTATGTTAATTTGTATGTTGTGTATCCTGTACATGTATTTATATTTATAACAATTGCATGTGTTGTTGCAGGTATGTTTAACTCTTAGTTCCGCATAAATATGTGTTGTAGCAGAATGTTATGTCTGTTGAAATTTACATTATAAATGTATGTTATTAGAAAGTAGATGTTGTTTTCATGTTATTAAGTATGGTATTTTCCGCAAATGAAAGTGAGACTTTCTATAAGGTGGAATGGCTCGACCCTAGAATGGTTGGGGACACTACAAATTTGTATCAAAGTGAGGTTAGAGTGGTTCTTTTCGGTGGCATGACCAGCTTGGGTGGTCGGGGATGATACATGAGAGATAAAGAGAGACACTAATTTTAATTACTTTGAACAATCCAACTCTCTTTACCTCCAATAGAAACCTATTCAATCTTTTTTCCACCATGATAAATAGTGAACGAGATAAGGGGTAATGCTATCTCAACCCCCTACAAGGTTTGAAAAAGACATAATCTAAACCATTTATCAAAATTGAAAATCTCATAGATGAAACATAATTCATCACCTAATTAACAAAGGAACATTGAATCCTGAGTGAATGGACATCATCCTCAAATATAACTAGATGACCATATAGTATACCTTTGAGAGATCCATATTTACAACCATTTCTTGTAGTCATTTTTTCTTAATTGTATGGAAAAACTCCTGGGATGTCACAATGGATTCATGGATCTTCCTACCTGATAAAAATCCAAAATATTCATCATATATAGAGTCAAAAAGTGGATACTTCTCCCTCATATATATTACTATTTCCATGAGATTATAAATACAATTACATAGAGAAATAGGTCTTAATTCATCTATAGAGAAATAATCATCAAATTTTTGGATTAGGGATGTAAAGGTGGCATTGATATTTGGAAATATTTTACCAGTCCTTCTTGACCCATCAAGCAATCTCAATATATCCTCTTTTACAATTTCAAAGAAACCTATAAAAAAATTTATCGACGAGCCATCATGCCCCAGGATATTGTCCCTTTGGAAGGAATGAACTACTATTTTCACTTTCACTTTTGATCATACATTCTCCATCAAATGAAAACTATCTTATTAATTCATGAATCTTAGGAAAAAATAAGTCTTTGTTTTACCACTTATGCAATAATAATCATACTTTCTACCTTATATATCTCATTGAAATGATCAACACCAACTCTAGAAATATCCTCAAAGCTTGTGACCTCTAACCCATCAATCCTGATAATATTCCAAATGGTATTAGAAATCTTCCCATGAAGAACGTATTGATGAAAATACTTTGTATTTTCATACTCTTTTCTAACTCAAGAGAACCACTTTTTAATTGCTAGGCTATCTCCTTCTCTAATAGAATCTTCCTTTTCCTTTGATCAATTTGATTAACCCTATACATGAAATGATCAATTGGATGAAAAAACATATATTGAAGGTATAACCCATCTATATATACCTCAATAGAAACAATATATTTCTAATTCTTTAGTCTTTTCCAATGATCCTAGTGCAAATATTCCTTCTTTATCCTCTAAAGGTTGTCCTCAAACTAAAGCGTTGTTGACACATTGGAGCACCCATCATAGGGCACCCATTTTTATTTCACTAAAATAACAAAATCTTCATCATCCAACCTAATTGGATAAAACTTGAATGGGCCTGAGGGTTCCTCCCCATTGATGATATCTCAAGAAAAAATGGAAAATGATCATATTCCTCCACAGTGATATCCCACTTCCTAACATATAAATGATCATTTAAAAAGGATTATAGGAAAACATCCCAAGTTATTATCAATTCTATTCTCACCTACCCTCTTGTTTCTCCAAGTAGGTCTAATAATATTAGCATCCATATCAAAAGACCCATTTCCTATAATTTCCTCACAAAAAAAATTAGAGAAAGAATAAAATTGACTAGAGGAACCCTATATTTTAGACCTACCTATTGAAAAAGTGAGGTCCCCCTCTACAAAAACAAAGTTGTATTTTATGGGGACATACTAAATACTTTCTCCCAATATGCCACCCTCTACAAAAAAAAAATGTATTTGATGGGGACATACTAAATACTTTCTCCCAATATGCCACCCTATTGAAATTGGGTCCATATATTATTCAAGACAAATAACATTTTATCCAAATTATGTGAGTAGAGAGAAGCTCTTCATCCTAATTAAAAGGACCAAAAGTTATAATAGGATAAGGATCTATCCCTCCAACTGGTAATCAATGCCCCCCTTCCCCCAATCACCCACAAACATCTACAAATATGAAATCCCACCACCCTATTAACTTCCTTAACTTTGCAACAACTTTGTCCCCATCCACTAGAGTTCCTTGTCCTAATAATAAATTAGGATTTTGAGACTCCATATCTTCCTTAGGGCTCATCTATTAATAAGTCTACCCATCCCTTTGTAATTTAAAGATAAATAAATTATGAGGCACCCCCTACTAATACTTTATTGCCTCTAAGTGCCTCCAAAATAGCGTATTATTTACAATATAATACTCATACAAATTTTTCTTTGTCAGACCCTTTATGACTTGTTCCATCAACATCACCCAAACCTCCTTCAATTCCCCTATCAACATCACCTATAACCTTCTTTCTTAGCTTTAAATTATATATACAACCACATTTTTTTTAAGTGGGCTAGTTTTATAGCCCCTATTAGGGTTCAATTAATTAATAACGTGGTATCTAATATTATATAAGGGGGTTCTATATTAACAGAGTGTATATGGGTTGAATTGGATTTTCATTCAGGTAAGAGAAAATTCTCGTTGGTGAGCTCCAATTGGACTCACTCTCATTTGGGATCGCAAGTTTCAACCAATATGTGGGCCTAGTTTGCACTAAGAATTAAAAGAAAAAAAGAGGAAGACAAATAAATTGTCCCCCAAAATAATTCTTACTAATCTTAAATCTAATCTAATTAAAGAAAATGAAAACTATTGTTGACCCATAAGTGTGATAAATCTCATACAATTCTACTTTTACATTCCATTTCAATTGTTCCTCCACATTTAGAGAATTTCAAGATCATCATGGGTTCCTAATATATTTATCTCACTAGGACTAACTTACATGACCCACATAATAATCACTTGATATTTTCAACCTTCATTATGAACTTATACTTAGAATTTTTGGAATTGGATGTTCACTTGCATGTGTAGAGAACAATCGTGATCATTCGTTGTCCCACTTGTCCACTCTCCTGATTGTTTGTTGTTCCGCATTTCTTCTCTCCCATTTTTTTGTTTTTTTGTTGTCTCTCTTGTCCACTCATCCTGATCCTTCTATAATCCTTCCTTTCAATCATCATGTCATCCTAATCCTTATATCATTCCATTGTCTCCATCCCCACTTACCTCGATCATCCACTGTCCCTCTTGTCTGCTCTCTCGATCGTTCACCACCCCGCTACATTTTGTATCCCGTCTTATCACATTTCCCAATGTGAATTAAATTATAATTTTTGGAAATGACTACCACTCATATAAGTGTTAATACTGTTATCAATGACGATCTTCTCAAGACGATTTCCCATAAATTTTAATACTAATTATCATTAAAAATACTTGAGTTAAGATCAACCTTGTAACATGTTGAGATAAACAAGTGTATTTTGATAATACCAATTTGAAAAGAGTTGTTCATTAAGTCTGTCACCTTGATTAAGTATGACAAATCGAACAAAGGAATAGTTCCGCAAAGATACTATCAACCTTTTGGGATGAGAAGACCAAATATTTCAATGGTCACAGACCTACATGTATTATTATACATTACCACCTCTGAAAAAGAATTCAAACAAGATTTGGACATAAGGAATGGCATTGGAGGGTTGTGTTCTACAAGTTTATAATTTTAAGGAATTAATTTCATGGTGTATTGACAAGTTTGATGAAGAATGAATAATTATTCAGTTACAAAGAGAATTGTCCATCTCTTTATCTCCCTCAACATTTAAATGGATGTTCAAGCTCCCAGGGGCCAGAGCTAATGATGATTTTCAAGAGTTTCGAAGCTGAGGACTTCTTGAAGATGAAAAAAGGAGGATTCGAACTTCTGCGAGACTACCTCGAAGACCCAACATTTTTTCCTGAATACCTCTCAAACATTCAGGTAAGTTTACTAAATAACCCGTACTAAGAAATAACCTGATTTTTTTTCAAAATTACTGGATAGGAGTCTACAACTATAGTTCCTAAGATTCCTTTGTACATACTGTACTTCCCAATTCATGAGAATGTCATCTTCAATTGGGCTAGGATTATTTCAAGTGAGTTATATTTCCAGTTGGGAAATTTCCAAAATAACAAAAGTTTTATATGTATTCATATCTTATTTTTTTCACGACTTACTGTCACATATTCAATGGCCTACCCTTGGCTAAAAAGGTAAACTGTAAATTGGACCCTATGCAAATGAGGTACTCCGCACTTTGGAAAAAAAGGCTGCACTTTGACAAAAAAAGGTTGTATATCACTTCTATGAAGTGAAAAATTCTTTTATATCATCTTTTAAAAGGCTAATTCATGGACCCATTACATCAAGATTATCCCTAGAATATTCATCTTTCTTAGACCAAAAAGTAAGTTTAGACGCCATAAACAATTGTATTGCTATCAGACTTTACTATTCGCATTAGAAACCTTCATACTTGGCATACTATGTTTTTTTATAAAATATTTATATTTGAGATATGTAAACAATATAAATTTTGAGCTCACTTATTCAACAAGAAAAGGAAAAACAACTCATCCCATTACCATGGAAAATTGGGGAAATAATTGTAAAAATCATTACCCATCTTGATGAAATATTAACTCAGCTTGATTTATTCAATCTCAAGAAAGAAAATTAAATCAATGGTTTTGACCCTAATAAGTTAATTATGACACACATGACATATGTGGGATATAGAATGTCATTTTCCAAAACATTCGTATTTGGAGAAGAAGAAGGTGACAGTCAAAACCCTCAAGGGTTACCTGTGGAAAAATTGCAAGACGATATTGAGACAGTCATCAATATAATTGATCAAAATAGACAATGAGGAAGAGTTGTAAATGAGATAATTTCATGGTCCCCAAATGTTTTAAAAAAAACGTCCTATTGAAAATAAAACCGTAGAATTCAGTTCAAGAACAAATAAATTCCTAGATTGATAATTATGACAACGCAGGAGAACAAAACCTTCCTAAGGGAAATCTAGAAAAAGAACAGAATCTCCTAATTTCTAGTAAGAGGAAAAGAGTTTCAAATAAAGAGGGAGAAAGTGAAGAAATACCTAGAAATGAAACTGTCCTAAAATATATGGAACTCAATGTAAACATTGAAGAAATATAAATTGTAGGTGAAGAACAAACACTACAAGAAAGAAGAACAATTGCAAGATAATTGGCTACTCAGGAGACAATCATATTTGAAGAGGAGTCTCTTACCTTGCATTGTGCCACATTCAATAAAAATTTAATAAAGTTAGTCATCGAAAAGGTCAATGCAAAAAATAAGAAGATTCAAGAAAAATGGAATTCAAAATTTGGCTTTCAAGGGGTTCCACCTCAAATATCATAGAATTCTATGAGGCCACATGAAAATATTTTAAAATGTCAATTGGAGATATAAAGAATTGAAATGAAATTTTAGAAGATAGAGTGAGAGAACTGGAAAATGTTCTGACTTCCCCACCATTGTTTTCTAGTCCTGTTGCCACTATACATCCCTTGAGAACTCTTGAAGGAAGACCATAATCAAGATTAATATTAAAAGGAAAATCAAGTTTGCATACTTCTATAAGGAGATATGTTGGTGAAAACATCGAAAAGAGAATTTCCTTGATTCTTGAAACTTGGGAATTGATAATAATCTTTGTTTCTTTAGGCTAAAAAATGATACATTTTAGGAAGTATCTTCAAGCAGATCTTGAAAATGATGAATAATTTTACAAAAGGGGATATTCATACTTTTAGTGAACGAGTTTGAGGTCTTGGTGGATTCTGGAGAAAAGAAGAGGATTTTCCTTTGACAATCCATTTAAAAAAAGTAAAGGCATTTTGATTTGAGAGAATCAAAATTTTAAAGGAAATGTTAGCTGAGTGTGATGTCATAAGTGTAAAAAGATTTCAATTCCTGCTATCTCAATCGTTTAAGGTGTGGTTTTCATTTGTTAGGTGACTCAAGTTCAATACCCTTACAATGTGTTTAGTTAGGAGGAGACACCCAAAAATCCAACCATGTTAAAGCTTGGTGCAGCTCAGGCCGGGTGTGATCCCAAAGTTATTTTGATGGCTTAGATTCCCATGGGTTTTGGTTTCTTAGCCAACAGTTGAAATGTTGGCCCCACAAGTGACAAAAATTTCTAAAAAATAAAATCAAAAGTATAAAAGACGTGAATTATATTTAAAGTTGATTGAATTAGAACTAGTCGGATCGACTGAAGATGTGGAGGAACCACACTTCATTATTAATTCAATACTCTTGTCAAAAGAAAATATTGAAGGAAAGTTTGACTCATTAAATATTTCATCAATAAAAAAGTTCAACAACTTCACCGAATATTCAGAGACAAAGGTAGAGACTTGGTTGGTCTGTTGTTTGAACAAAAACAATGATATTGAGGATACTCTCCATCAACTCTTGATGGATTTTAAAGATCTTAAAAATTCATTATTTGATATTAAAGTGAGAAAATAAATAATCGTGGAACCAATGAGAGAATATATTGAGAACTGATTAAAATATGATTTAATTAAAATAACTGAATAAAATCAAGAAGCACCTGCAACCGGTCAGGTATTTCCAGCAAAATAAAATATAAAGGAAATCCCATCCAACTAATGAAGAGGGAGATATTTTGTCACAAAAAGGGAATTCAAGAAGATAGCCCATTCAGTGAAGATATCCCATTATGCTTGAAGTAGGTCAATCGATCATCTTTCATAATTTTCCATCTTCTATACTTCTTTATTAGGAATCACCTAGTTGTGCTTTTTCATTCTTTGAAAACTCATATCCAATTTCTAATCACTTTCTTCTTTTTCTTCTAGATCCAATTCTACCTTTTAAACATCCATGAGAGCCCCATACCAGTCCATTTGGATGAACGCTTTCATTTTACTTTTATTGTAAAACCAAAATATATTTTTTGAACTCCCAAGAGAACTATCTCAAGGAACAAATTTAATGATTTCTCATACTTTTAAATTTCTAAGCATGATATTTTTGGAGTGTGCCTATCATATTCACTTTCATTTTTAAATGTGATACTCATTTAAATTTCTCTGCATTGTTTCCTTATATCTTTTATGTCTTATGATATGACCAAATCTTTCTTATATTGTAATGGATGTGAGGAATGTTTTAATCCTATATGATTTTTTCTTTATTTCTGTATAATATTGTAAAGATATCAATTTTTGTTTTTTAAATAATTTATTGGTCCTTATCTTAGGAACCTTTCTTTTTGAATATACTTTTTGTTTTTAAATTGTATTTTTCATAATTCAGTTTAAGAAATAACAGAGGAGTAGCACCTCTTTAAAATCACAAGGGGATTTATCCTCGTGAGGCTATTGTTAATATTTTGAACAATATGAACATCAAACATGATCTATTCTAACTATTTCTAACCTATCCTAATCAGGAACATCTCTAAAATATAGACACAATATGAAAATATATTATTGATAGCATAAATAGTACATGTTAACAACAATAGGTTGAAGCAACAATGACAAAAATATAATCATAAATAGTTATAAATTACACTTTTAACATCATCCATGATATATCTATTAATTAACATAAACGTCAAATAACTCAAAAAATACACACATAAATAATTCATGTTACATATCATTCAAGAAATTGTAAAATACAATTGCATATGTAGAATAATCCCATATACACGTGAACAACATTAACGATTGCTCAAAATTCCTTTTGTCCTTTATTCCATTAGATAATAGTATCACCGATGTTACAATGGAAAAAATCCATCTTTCATTCAATGGTATCTATTTTATAAAACAAGGAAGACCTTTCACGTTCTTTAACTACCAATAGTTACATCTCTTTGACTCACTTATTTCATCTTATCATATAATTTGAATTTCCCACACATATTCATTAATGAATATATGAACATTATGAAAATAATTTAAGAACACTCTTAAGTCGTCAAATTCTCTCTATAGGAAGTCCATGAGTCACAGTTATTGGAAATATATTCGACCATGTTTATATATATCTTCTCCATTTCTTAAAATTTCTGGAAATTTATGGGGTCAACCCAATGAAAATGATTCTAACTAACATATTATTCACTACTCCATCTTTCCAATTAGTCATATTATGCCTGATTTGGTCTTTTGAAACTCGAGATATGAGATGTCATGGAATCATTCATAGTCCATCTCCAATCGAATTCACGCCTCCAATGTCTGAAAATACAAAATTCCAATGTCTGAAAATTCTATCATAAAGATAATTAATGATAAATTTAGATGGTAATTGATGGTAACTCAGACGACAAATTTGGGAAGGTAAACGACATGAATTTCGACAATTCAAATGAGGTTAATGTTTCCCAAAGGCTCATGTCTAATGGTCAATTGGGTTCGAGGAAATTAAAAAATTAAAACTATTGTGAATGCCCGATAGCTTGAATTCGATAGGTGAAGCTCGATGGTTAGATCTTGGTGGTCAGGTTTGGAATTTTAAGAAGTAAAATGTGGCAAGTAAACCCGATGAGGTGAGCCCGATGGTGAGAGCCCGATCCGAAAGGGGAATCCCAATGGCCTATGTTCCCAAAATGTTAAGAAAATCATAAAATAATCCAATAATAATAAAATAATCCCAACTCAAATGTATGAAGGGGTCGCAAATATGGGGTTTCAGGACATATGGGAAAAATGTTCCTAGGTGAAAACATGATAGAGTAATATCTGATGGAGTGATATCTTGATGAGGTAAAAACTCGATGGTAGAAATAAAAGAAAATAATCAACGTGCGTTGAGGCTTTGGGAAATTCTCAAGGTGTGTGAACTCGGTGAAGAAAAATAATAGAATATTTGGGATTCTGGAAAAATGCACAATAAATTCAAAATTAAAAAAATAAAAATGAAAAAAAAATAATCATCAAAAAACAAAAATTTCAAGTGTAGATCCAATTCTATGGAAAATTTAGAAAATAAAATAATAAAAAAATCCCAAAATAAATAATAAAATACAAATTTGGAACTTTGGGATTTTGGGGGAGGAATGGTATGATGCATAAAGTCAATAGAAAAGAAATTCTCAATGTAAAAGTAATTCCCTCAAAGAAATTTCTTGATGGTAACTCATAATAAAATATATATATCACATGGTGCATATTGACAAAGTCCCAATTTGGAAAGTTCATGATTTAGAAAGTTGGATGATAAAGTCCCAATGTGGAAATTTCTTGATATAGTAGATTACCAATAGAATAAAACAATAATAATAATAATAAAATATACATGGGAAGCGGGAAATTTAAAACCATGTTAGGATTTAGAAACCCCTGGGTAAAATAAAAATAAAAATAAAATAGGAATAAAATATTAAAAACGAAATATAAAGATAAAATAAAAAAGAATTATACAAACTCATATATACAAAATAAAATCTGGATGTAGTAAGGTAAATATGAGTCTTAGTTCCAAATATGGGTCAAGGTTCCACACCTAGGTCAAGGTTTTGCACCTAGAAATAAAAATTTGAAACACAACATATTGTGAAAAATTCAAATATACAAATTTATGGATGTTCGAGACTCACATAAAGTGCATTCCTTTACAACAAATATGGATGTATGAATGACACTTCATATATGACAGGTCAGCATGACATGGAGGAAGCCACATAGGATAACATAGGATAACATGAAACCTGTATGACACATCATATGTTATGTCAAATGGCACATAACATGCCACATCAGATGCACGCAAGGTGAGAATGACCTGTCCAAATTGTGGTAATTGGAGGAAGTAATATAGAATGGACATGTGGCAAGTATGGATTGGATCTTGTAAAGTAATGGATCTAGAATTCAAGATTTAGATAAAGGTACTTGTTAAGAGAAAGATAGGATCTAGATGCTCCATGGGATATAACACCTAGGAAGCCATGTGGATTCCACACAAGTGATAATATGGACACCCAAAATATGTACCACGTGAATATTGTAGAAAGAGAGGCCAGATGAGGAACATGACATGTTATATGCCAAATGAAACTGTCTAATCAAACAAGAAATATGTCATAGTGACAGTCGAAATACAATTCAAACTATCATGCTTACGTCAAGACCATCATATGGAAATGAAGATATTGGATCAAACTATTCTAAACCATCAATTTACTTAGGCTCAACCCATACCCATACGTTAAAGGTTATGAAACAAGGTGAAATACTTGATTCAGATGATTTGAGAGCCAAAGTTATAGCAAGAAGAAGTATGTAGATTTAGGGTTTCCAATTGATAAAGACTCAAGTCTTAAGGCATGCTTGACATATAGGGAATCAAACGTTGTTACGAGAATATAGGAATTTTGGGGCTTTAATATCTTTTAATAACTTGGATGATTTTCTCTTGAGTTTCCTATCCTTTGTGACCTGATATACCTGATAATTCTTCCTTCATTGTGCACCATATTTCTCGTTTGTTTTGGCATGACTCCCTTGAAGACTTGGACCAACATAAGTATCTTTCATAGGAAATAATTTTGCAACCTTGTCACTACGATCACAAGAAGAATTAACTTTGTTATAAAAGGAAGATGAGACTTGTTGATCAGTTATAAAATATATATTCTTTCCCCTTTCCATTTTACTAACAAATCTATGAACAAGAGTTAGGTTTGTTCAATAATGGAAAAAAATAATCTCTTAGAAGAAATCATCCATGATCTTGGACTTTTATAAACAATATGTTCCTGTAAACAAATTTCATGAAAGATTTGTACAAATTGTTTTCTTGCTTGCATTTAATCGAAAATAATATCTCAAAATATTAGAAAATATTAAATATCTTCTTATTCTTGTTATGGATTTTAAACTGAAGAATGTGATTAACATGTGAGAGCTTGAGCATGAATATGAAGACAATAGGTACATGATACAAAGTAACAATATTCTCTTCATTCAAACCAACCATTCTCTTCTCTATGATGTAGTGAGATGATATTATAATCCAATGCACAAGAAAGCAATAGGTCCTTAAAAATAGTTTCTCTCTGAGTCATAAAACAAAGCATTAACCCTACAATCATATAGGATCAGAAAACACCTTTAAATCCATTAAAAATAATTAATGCAAAAGGTTCAAAACACAACATGTGAATCTCATCGCAAAAGGATCAAAGAAGCATCATAAATCAAAGGTATAATGAATAACATTTGAAAGTATAAGATCAAAGGGAATACTAGTCATGAAAAACCTATAATGGCCCAATATACTAAAAATATATATATACAAAAATGACCCAATTGACTAACCATTGATTTCTAACATAGGGAAACCTCAATAAAATTTACTTAACTCATAGAAGAGGTGACGAACCTACTTGGAACCAATAAACTTGTAATATAGTGACTTTATAAACACAATGATACCTTGATATTTGATATTTGATATGACCAATTACAATAGGAACTGGGGGATGACTCTCCACCAAACCAACCCCTCAGTCATCATGACTAAGAACCCTCAAGTCCTCAATCCACTACTATGCCAACTCTTCTCATCCTTGTCATCAAATTTCCCAAGAAAAATGAGGTGATGTTTTTCTCCTTCTTCCCCCTCATGTAGAATCCATCCATGATAAAGAATTCCATCCCTAGGATCCACTTATACTTCTTTATATTTTACTTTTTTTTCATAAATTACCATTACTTATTTTACCATTTTATTTTATTACCCAAAATATTTATTTTTAAGTACTTATTATGTTCCCTTTTGGATAACTATTATACTTCTTCTTCTTATTTATTTATTTAAATTTAACAATATGGGAATGATCCCTTTAGGATAATTATTATAATTTCTTCTTGTTGTTATTTATTTATTTAAGTAATAATAATATGGGAATGGTCCCTTTAGGAAAATTATTATACTTTCTTCTTCTTATTATTTATTTATTTAAATAATAATAATAAGGGGCATGACATACTCTCCTCCTTCAAGGAACTTATTCCCTAAGTTAACTTTGATTATGTTACTTATAGGTGTTTAATTAGCTCACCAAATCCTCCATAATACCCTATGTTAGAAGAGTATAAATCCACCCAAGTGATTTCTTCAGGCATGGAAAGTACACATCACAACACCTAGGAAGTGCGAGTACTCTCAATATTTCTTCTTGACTTTCAGAACTAGGCTTAAGATCTACTAGTCTATCTGGATCCCCAAGGCTCGATACCTCATTTTCCCAAGTAGGAGTTTGTATCAGTACTCAATTACACTAGGCATATCAAAATTTTGACCTAAGCTCCCTCCACAACTACTAGGTACAACCCTAGGCATCGAAATCCAATCCCACAACACCACTGATGAGCAAGACTCTAGCCATTCTTTGGAACTTCGGCATAAAAAATCCAATAGAAGGAATACTAATTACCGGAATACGTGATTGATTGAGCTTCCCCCATCCCATAATATTTTACTTGTAATATTCTCCTTCGTGGTTATGGGATTCCACGAGATCATCAAATAAATCGACTCTCTTGGCAACTGGTTGATTTCCTGACAATCACCACCTCAAAACATGCAACCAATGCATTAGTTATAAACATGATATCAAAATATTATATAAAGAATCCACATGCTAACTCTTGCATGTCATCATGTCATCCCCACATTCTCCCACATGTCATCATAAAACATCTCATCATAAAATAATTCCATGAGAATACATCATGACACCTCATTAGGAGATACTATGATAAGAAATATAGCCTTAACATATATTTATCAAGATATAACATTGCATCAACACATTATATGGAACCAAATGTTATCATAACATCATAGCATAACCTCATGAAAACAATAACAATATTAACACATTTCACCTAGAAGGTAAATAAATATCGATAGATGTCTTATCAAGATTTATGAAGAAAAATCAAATTTACTAGCCTGCATAAATACATAGTGAGTACTAGCTTTTATCTCTAAAGCATAAATTATCATCAAAACATCCATCTATTGCATGGATTTTCTATGTTAAGTTTATCATCCTGGGTTGGGTCATCAATACCATGAGTACCAGGTTCTCGTCAAGATACTCATTGTTTTCAAGAATCATTTCCTCTTCTTTTAACAAGAAGGTTGACAATTTAGGAGATATGTATAATCACCCTATCAATATACTAAAGTTTTCATATAGTTATCTTGTCTTAATACACTGTTAATATTCAAGTAAGTCCCAATCAATTAAATCATCCATAATGAAGGAAAGTATCCTTACTAAGCAGTGAAATTCCACATTAATCTATTAATTGTATTAATAATATGCCATAAATCATTAAGTCTAGATCAAGTTTTTCAATAGAAACTTTTGCCAATAGTCTACTAAATCAAAAAGTAATTCTCAAAATGCCTCTAAATCCTCTTTTAATGATTTTCAACAAGCTCATTCAACACTATCTAATGATCATCTTCCCAAAGATTGCAAGGTCTAAAATCAAGGCATATGAAACATTGGTAATGTAAAATTTTAATTTATTTCATATTTCCTTGAGCATGATTCTAATGCATGTGAGAATTTAATTAGTTTATGTGTTGAGGCATAAATTCACTTAATCATGCAAAGCCTCTTCCTATCTAGTTTCACTATTCAAACATTCACAGTAAAAGTAAGTACATAAGAAAGAAATGATCATGTTTTGCTCAATAACTATTTCCATATATGCAATAAGTTCTCTAGAAAAATTCAAGCAACAAGATGGAAACGATCAAATTCTTCTAGAATGAAATCATGTTTTCAATATCTTTCTTCCCCTCTTCAAGATGCAATGTCCTCAGAGCAAGAAAACCTAGTATTAATAACTACAATTGAATAATCACTTGAATCCATTTTATATATTCTCTATGATCATTGGTTTTATATCAATAGAATTAGTTATGAAATATCATTTCAGCCTAGATATTTCTATGATTCTCCTAAACCAACCAAGACATGGATATGTTCTATCTTCACAAGTGTTTATGGTAACATATATTCATCAAAAAAAGAAACAGATAAGTTACATGGGAAGATTTGAGTAGCCATAATCATGGATGATTTTAGGGGCTACATTTCGCTCATGGGCTAATTTTCCATGGTTTTTCCAAAAATGAGATTCGCCATTTTAAAAATGATTCGCCCAAATTCTATAGGATAAAATTATTTTACCTTAAAAATAGCCAAAATTTTATAAAAACTATATAAAATCCTTATAAATTTGAATATTTTTACAAAAATATCACCAAACATTTATAGTTGGCATATGAAGGATTAGTAAGATTCGCCAAGGTTTCTACATTTAAAAATAAATTTTCATCCTTAAAATCATCCCTGGCCATAATAACAAGTAGTTATCAACAAAAAGAACAAGTATGTTACATATGAAAGGTAGAGATAATACAAATGCTTAAAACATGTAAGGATACTTTACAATTTCTTTATCTTCATCGAGGTATCCATATTCAGATAGGATTTACATAGTTTATTGGTCGATGAAAATACCATTGAATAATCAATTTCTCAAGGATATAGGTCCTTCGTCTTGTCTTTTACAAGAACAATGATAAGAAAAACACAAAAACCCTAATGAACATGTTTCCTTTAAGGCTTACAGAACCCAAACATAATCAATAATTCATGATATATACTTCACTAAACTAGTGAGAAGAATGCACAGAGACAATAAATTATGCTTCTTATCTCCCAAAATGAATCAGTCAGTTTGTTCCATTTTGTAGGTGATAGCATGGTTATAAATAGGGTTCTATATAAATTTTTAGAATTTAGAAGTGTCAAAACATAGGATTTAAGATGTTATCCTAGAAATAAATCGACCCTCAAAAGGTCTTTTCAAAAAAACAAGAAAAAGCTTTTCAACATCTAACATCTATTTTGAAGTTGAAGTTAGCTGGTGAGAGCCTCAGGTTTCAACGGCTAAAGTGTACTCCCAGCAGTAAGCGAGCCGGTGAAAGTGTTAACATGGGTTTTTCTCCAACGAATTTAGAAATCCAAAAAGGGTACGCTAGACACATGTCATACGATCATCATGGCAAGTTAATGGAAGCAAATGAGTGGTTACACCTATTCACTATGTTCTAGTAGGATATCATGATAGATTGTGATATGTATTTCGTGTGGCAAATAGAGAAGGGTTTGAAGATGTGACAAACTCTCAATCATCATTGCAACCAGAGGATAAAGTACCAGATATCTGTTGAGATCGAATCAAATCATCATTTCTTATTTTAAACTCACGGTGTTAAACAATTCTATTACGGGGTTTCATATTTCAATTGATAACACAAGGTCATTTTCACCAGCGCCAACCATTTCCTTATTAAGAAAGATTATTGTGTCAACCATGTACAAATTAACTAGTGATTAAGTTTCATATGGCAAGGAAGCAAGGAGGACTACTTCTGAGGAAAGAATTAGACAACTTATCTTTTTTGCATTCTCATCCAGAGGTTCAGAAGCATTTCTCAGATGCAGGATGTATGACCTATGTAGAAATTTTGCAAGAGGGCTATCACCAAGCGATAGCAGAGACTTTTGCAAAGTCATACGATGGGAAGAAAGCTACAATGGGTTCTCTGGAACTGATAGTTGATGAAGCTTCCATCACTTCAGCAACTGGCTTACCCAGAACAGGTCAAAGTTGGTTTAAAACAACAGTAACCAAGAATTTGGATTTTAGATCATATCTCAAAACAGAGTTTCGAAGTATAACCTAGAAGAAAAGTATCCTTGTTTCTTACCTTGAAGAGGAATGACAAGTTCTATTCAAAGGAATTCAACTATATGTAACCTCAGAGGGAAGGTATGACAAGTTGATGTTATATCACTTTAGACTCCTAGATCACTTCATAGGGAAGGTCCTTCTAAATTTTCCTTTCTTTCTTCATAGAAGCATAACAAAGGTGTGTAATAGGATCAAAGTCGAACCATTCAACATCAATAATTCCCTTTGTCATTATGGCCTGATTAAAATGGTCATCTTGGAAGAATTAAGACAGAGAAAAATAACTTGGCAACACTTTCTCTTTTGGGAAGGTTTTGAGACCCAAACTCAACCTATAAATGAAAAGAAGAAAGCAGGCAAGAATCAACCAACTCCCCAGAGTAGCTCAAAGAGAGGGAGAGCTCTCCCAAAGTCACCAGAAGAGAAAAATTCTAGCGTAAATCCCAATAAAGTTAAAAAGAAACTAGATTTTGAAAAAAACCCTGAGCAATCCACAATAAAGAAGGTAAATGTTCTAAATTTTCCATGCACAGATTCAGACACAGAACCAAAAAAAGATGGTGAAATTCTAGCCATCAAAATTCCAAAGCACTCCATGGAACCTGCACAGGATTTTGAAGTTTTTACTTCCAAAGATGAAGGTGAAACCTCAAGAAATAAGAAATCAAAGAAATCACAGAAGATTAAGGAGCTGAAGGAGATAATATCACAGTAGGAGATTCTAGAAAGGGTGATAAAGGAAAGATATAAAGCTTTATCAGAGAATTTTGCAAAGACCAATGCATCTTTTGAGAAGCTGGCACTTGAAAGTATAAAGGATAAGAAGAAGAAGAAAAAGATCACAAGGATTATAATAGCTTATGGTGGTTAGCTAAGCGCATGAAGAGGAAAATAAAAAAGTTGAAGGCAAAAATTACCAAACATCTAGATTTACAGGTGTTGGCACATGTTGCTGTAAATTTGCAGGGAGATTAAGCAAATAAACAATGATTTTTTATTTTGAACACGAAAGGTTTTCCTTTTGATTAAAACAGAGTTTTCACCAACACAGAAGGCACAATTATAACCAATTAGTTGTTGAAAAGCAGAGCTTTCATCGGCTAATTAGAAAATCCTAAGGTGAAATAGCTGGTGAAACCGCAGAGTAAGAATTTTGAAGATTTGAGCTCGAACAAAGTGATTTTTGGGTGATTTAAAGGATAAGAGAGCATCAAAAAGATTAATCACCAAATCATGAAATATTCAATTTCAAAGATTTGTGGAGATTTTGGAGGTGAATGCTTAATTGGTCAACTGAAGATTTTTTCACAGTTGTTGAAAGTTTTCTAACTACTGAAGACATGTGTCCTTTCCTCCATGACACATCAGAGACATAGAAATGATGAAGACCAGATGTCAAAGACAAACTTTGAAGACAGTTCAATTCATAGGAACTAGTTCTTAGTTATCCTATTGTATTTAGTTTTTTTTTCTATTTTCTATATTTAGAAATCCATATCTAGTTTTCCAGTATCTAAGACTTGTTGTAAAGGCTATAAATGCCTATATTTTTCAGATACCAGAGTTCGATTTTGGATAAAAAAGATACTATATTGTAAACAGACTTTTCCATATGATAATACAAATCACAGTTTTCTCTCTCTATGGATGTTAGATTCTCATCTTTCCTTTTGTACTCTTATTCAAGTTGTTTTAGCTGCAGAATGACTGTCATCTCATTGGTTAGCTTATAACTTGATTAATAGTTGCTTACCATTGTTTATTAAAACCTACATTTGTATTTGGTTTATAAGCATTGTTTTCTCACCCACTTTAAAGCTATCATATGATTATTGATCCTTGAGAGCACTGGTTCATTTGATTCTCATTTTGACTGTCTGAATACCATACTGTAATTGAGTTATCCCATTGATCCACACATACAAAATACAAAAACAAGTTTACCTTAAGTTACCAAGAATCTTTGTCTTACAACCTCAAAGAGTTACTTGGAGAGATAACAATGTCTATAATAGTCAACATTTTTTTTCTTTATATATATATTTTTACATCCCCACAGTGTTCCTAGTTCAATATTGCAATCATGCACCTCTTGAGGGTGTTCGACACCATGAAATTTCTCGCTTGGTTTCTTGGAAACACCAAGGCTACTCAATATGAACTATGTCTCTTACACCCATACTTCGTTCTAGGCTACCAATGAGTCACACTCCTTATTTAGTGAAACTCTTGTATACTTAAAAATTTGATAACAACTTTAACACTTAGTCATATATAAGCATACATCCATGATAAACCAAGAGAACCGTGGAAAAAAAAAATACAAATACATATAGTGCGGGTGGAACAAATAGTTCCTAATACCTAGCGAAGTCTTTCTTATTTCAAAATAGTTACAATATGAGTGTTGTCGACTCAATTTACAACTTTGGTAGAATCCAATGACTTGCCTCACCTCACCAAGTCACTCATAAACAATTCCATCACACCGAGACTCTCTGTCGTAACCTTCTACGGTGCACCTTAATTGTGCCCAAAACTACAGACTTGTTTTCTCTTCATTTCCACAGACTTCATAGATTTCAGTTATGCCTCACACATGCCTCTAATAGACCTATGTTTCCATACTTCAAAAAAATAGCCCAAAATAATCTCACCCAAATATGTCCACCAAGTCCTTTTCAAGGCAACACAATTCCTCCCAAGTGGAGTGACTTGGCTCCTTGAGGGAGATGCCCCTCTTTTTCTACCTCATAACCACAAAGCTCTCTTGCTCCCCTTTTGTTTCCAACATTACTTCTTTGATTGTGCACCCTTGTTCTTGTAAATGTGTTGAACCTGCACATAATAGATCTAGTTTGGAATTGACATACATAGTTGCAGAGAAAATAGAACTAGGAGAGAAAGAATGGAAGAATTCTCATTAACTGTATTCCACACTCAAAGAGTGAATACTTTACAATATATATAGGCTACATGTGTAACTAATGCACCATATTAGTGATCTAGAGAGATCTAGAAACTCACTGATAGACATTGGAGTGAACTTCCACCCAGTCCTAGTTAATTGAAACATGCAATCATCAGTTAACTGAGACACATGTGTGGAAGTGAGAGAGACACATGCAACTTCTGGTGATAAAACTGAGGTTTCCATGCATGGGTTACTTCCACTAGTCTAATTGAGTGTAACTAACTATGAACCGAAGAGAAACACCCTATTTTGTAGGGGAATATTCTCTAGAGTGAATATTCTCATCTAAGAAATTGTTCTCAACATTGGACTATCAAACATAGGAAAATAATTCTAGGTGAGTGTGTAATATCTCCAACACCCCGTTGAACACTACTAGGGTGTACATAATGAATGGGTCCCGAAAACCAAGGCCATGTTAGGTACCCATTGTACAATGAATATAAGAATGAGACAGTGAAAAATGAGGAAAGAGGGAAAACCTCATGGGAATCCCCCCCCGAAATTACAATGCATAAAAAAAATGAGAAGGAACAAAAAGAAGTTGCTAAGCAACCCTGTCCTTCACTCCAAGAAAACCTCGCAATTGTGTAAGTTTGTGCTAGTTGAATATTTTGTTGAATATGTATATGTATGCATGGATTTGATGAAGTAGATGCACCATTTATATCTCCACACATATCCACTTTCTCTTCTTGTAATGAAGAAGATCCAAAAAAAGTTTGGATGAAATTTTGAAAACTGGGTGGTTGTTTCCGGAAAAATGCTAAAAATTTGTTGATTTTAAAATGATCATAACTTCACTTCTCAAACTCCGTTTCAGACAATTTGGTTGATCAAATTGGATATTTTTTCGAGAGGAATTCAAATATCGAATTTGTTTCTGAAAATTAATCTAATAAAATATCATAATTGAATCTGATGTGTGCGACCCCCTTTTTGTCTCTTGAGATGCATGCATGGTGCATGCATGTTCCTCCTGAGATGCATGCTTGGTGCATGCAAAATTTTTGGCATGTGACTCTTCATATGCATGAATGTCACATGCATTTTTATCCTGAGATGCATTCTTGGTGCATGAAATGTTTTTGGCATGTGACTCTTCAAATACATGCAATAGATATTCCACATGAAATTCAAAAAACAAATATGCAATGGAGTAGACATCATCTTCAATTAATGGAATACAAATTTGTGCATATACTTGTGTAGAAGACTCTTCAGAATAAGAGGCTTGATCTTCTAATGGTTTCTCTTTTGGATCTATATTTCCAATCTCATGCATGCAATCTTCAAAATCTTCTTTATTCCCAAATAAAACCTCCAATCTAGTCCATAATTCATTTGGAGTTGAGTCTTGTGAGTCATCATATACTTGGTGGATAATTTCAGGATAACTAAACCAGAGGATACATCCTATGGCCATATCTTGTCTATTGAGAAATTATTTTTTAGCATCGGTGGAATTAGGCTCTATTTCCATTGCCATATTTATTTGGTACAAGCATCTACATCTGAGATGAAGAATAATTTTTGTCTTCCACTCCAAATAGTTATGAGGCGTGAGAAGTATTGTCAGTGAATAATCCATCTTTTATGTGTTCTTCAATTTTTAGTACCTACAAAAAGAGTATGGTGTATCTTTTTCCTAGCAATCTGTCGGCTCTGATACCATGTAAATGTGTTGAACTTGCACATAATAGATCTAGATGAGAATTGACATACATAGTTGCAGAGAAAATAGAAGAAAAGAGAAGAAGGAGAGAAAGAATGGAAGAATTTACATTAATTGTATTCCACACTCAAAGAGTGAATAATTTACAATAGATATAGGCTACATAAATAACTAATGCACCATAGTAGTGATATAGAGAGATCTAGACACTCACTGACAGACATTAGAGTGAACCGCCACCTAGTCCTAGTTAACGGATCCATGCAATCATCAGTTAACTGAGACACATGTGTGGAAGTGAGAGAGACAGATGCAACTATTGGTGATAAAACTAAGGTTGTCATGCATGGGTCACTTCCACTATTCTAACTAAGTGTAACTGACTCTGAAATGAAGAGGAACTCCCTATTTTGTAGGGGAATATTCTCTAGAGAGAATATTCTCATCTAAGGAATCGTTCTCAACATTAAACTATCAAACTTAGAAAAATAATTCTAGGTGAGTGTGTAATATCTCCAAAAATTCTCTTATAGGGTCTCCAAAGGTAACCATCGCGAACTGTCACATCAATTGGGGGTGTCGCACCTCGTCATGAACCCATGTCTAAATGAATCATTGCACCCCTTTGCAAACCCAGTCTCCCAAATGAATCATAATTCTCATCAACCATTGTTCCCCTTGGGATGAGCATACCCAAACTTGGTGTGCCCCTAATGCCAACGCACCCCAATCTCTTGGTCACTTCATACATAAGAAATCCCCTTGGTGAGTTTTCATGAAAAAGTAATCTACTTTTCCAACTTGGGTGTCAGAGAAACCCCAACGTTCATCTCCTATAGGACTTGGGTGAAGTTCTTCATGCCCATATATCCGAATAAATTACATCATCCCCCACCTCAACTCATTGGCACCACCGACAATATCCAAAAAATATGCATTCTACATGTCTCTGCTCTAACTCGTACCTCCACTACAACTAATTCTATTGGAAAACCCAAGTTTCGTGCCAATTGGAAAACACAAATTTTGGCAAAGTGGAAAATCAAAGTTTTCTTGTGAAGTTGAAACCCCAAGTTTCCACAAAACAAAAATTATTGTACCCAACTCCGCATGATCTTCTTCCTGATTCAATGCAGTCACTTCACCCAAATCCAAGGAAGAAAGTCACGCAACTCTGTTGCACTGTTAAGCCCTAATATTGGCTCATTACCCATTAGTGGGGCATCTTACATTAGTAATGTTATTTTATTTATGTCAACTTTATTTCATTAGTTGTATTATACTCCTAGTCTCTATGCCTACCAGGAGATATTTTCATTTTGATCATCTTGTGCTTGAACATTTAGAATTATGGGGTAAGGAGGTTGCCCCCTCGAAGGAGCTTATTATCTAATTATCTCTTTTTCAAAGTTGAGTACTTTTTCGGATGTTTTTCTATGCTATATTGATATTTGGTTCTTAACACCATATGATATCAGAGGTCAAGGTCTTGGCGTTTCTTGCTACATCTGAGACACCTTGGAATTTCGCTATAACTTTTTCTACAACATTTCATAGGGAACAACTTGGAGGATATTTGGTAGACAGGCGGATCAAAATCTGTTTGAGTTTAAAATTTAAGCTCAGGGGCGCCTTTTTCGGAAATTACAACACAGTACAAGATGGGGTTCGTAATCATCTGAAAATCGAGTCATTGTGTAATTCGCTATAATTTTTTTGTAACATTTCAAATCCTGAACTCGAGGCTATTCATAGAATTGGTAAGGTATATTTGGTAAAAATTGCAGTAATACTCATAATTTCATTCACTATAAATTAGTCAAATCTCAATTGCTTTGTATATCAGCGGAGTTTCATTCACTATAAATTAGCCAAAGCTCTCAATTGCTTTGTATATCCAGCGCCGAGTTTCAAGTAATGATTGCGGATGGAGGAACTATCAATTTCGAGAGAAAATGCAATAGATCAATCTTACTATGGGAATATGTAATGAATAGTCCAATGATTTCTATACCCATGGATGGTGTAGATGTCGTACTAGGAATCCAATGGTTTGTCATTAGAGATAGTGGATTTTACAATTTCAAGAACTTTTCATGAAATTTTCATTGGAAGGAAAAGAATTGAGTTAAGAGGTATCCTGACTACGGTTAGGTGATAAGCTCTAATGGCTGACAAAATTATTGAAAAAGGGGCATCAAGGTGTTGTGCACAACTATGCTCACTAGATGTTCAAACATCTAAGCCATCTATTCCTCAAGATCTCCAAAGGATCGTGATGAAAATCATTCCAAAGTATTTGAAGATATTAGAAAGGTATTCCACCCACTCGAAATCATGATAAATGAAATTCACCTAACTCACAGAGTGTTCCTCCCTAATCAATATCTGAGATACCCTTGCATGAGAGGTGAAATTGGTATATGGTTGAAGAAATGTTAGAGAGTGGCATTATTAGACCCTAGCCAAAGTTCTTACTCTGCACCCGATTGGTAATGATATTCAAGAAGAATGGCTCATGGCATATGTGTCCATATTATAGAGAGCTCAACAGGATCACTATTCAAGATAAGTTTTCCATTCCGTCATTTGAGGTGTTATATGAACTACATGGAGCAATCTATTTCAAAAATTGGATATCGGTTCAGGGTATCATGATTATAATGAAGGACGAAGATATCCCAAAACAACATTCGAACTCATGAAGGCCATTATGAATTTTGGTCATGCCTTTTGGCCTTACAAATGCCACCTTCCACAATCAAGTGTTGATGAATTCCATTTTCAAAACCTTCCTTTGAAAATTTGTGTTAGTATTTTTGATGATATACTAATCTATAGCAGTCTTGGGAGGATCATATGCGACATGTTGACAGAGTGATACAACTACTAAAGGAGAAACAACTATGCCAAACCATCCAAATGTTTCTTTGGAGTAAAGGAGGTGAAATGATGGGATCATATTGTATCTCATGAAGGTGTCAGGTGAACCCTAACAAGATTAAGGAATTCATGATGGACTAGCCGATTCCCCAAAACATTGAAGAATCTTAGAGGATTTTTTGGGTTTGTGGGGTTACTACCTTGGTTTGTTGAACTATGGAAGAGGCTAGCAACACCTTTACTGACACTAACTAAGAAGGATGCATTTTCATGGACTCGGGAGGAAACTAAATCTTTTGAACAACAAGGGTGATGTGTGCAAAGATCCTGATGTGACCACTCGATTCCATAAAACCTTTATTGTGGAATGTGATGCCTCGAGAATGGAATTGGTGCTGTCCCTAATGCAAGAAGGAAGGCCCACAGCTTTTGAAAGTTATTTACTCAGGAAGGGACTTACACAAACCATTTATGAGAGAGAATGATGGGAATACTACATGCATTGAAGAAATGGCATCCTTACCTAGTAGGTGGGCACTTCAAGGTCAAAAGCAGGATCATGGCAGTCTTAAATACTTCTTGGAACAAAAGGTATCATGAGAAGAACAACAAAAATGGGTAACAAGATATTGGGTTATGATTTTGAAATCATCTATAAAGGCTCAAATGTTACGTGGTCACTCTCAATGAGGATGAAGATGTTGAGGCCTTTCTCTATGCTATCCTCGATCATCCAACTTAGATTGGATAATAGAAACAGGGATGAATGGAAGAATGATGAAAAAGAGTGTGGACTCTCATTCAAAGGTTGAAGTAGTATTCTAGGTGCATTAGATGCATTTTCATGGAAAAATGATTCACCTATGGTATAAAGATTGCTTATATTTGTAAAGAACTCTATCAAACAAAGGTGCTATTGGAATTGGACACCTCTCGAGTAGGAATTTTCGGAGTTTTAAAACCATATGGAGTCAAGAAGGAATTTTTGGGATGGCGCCCCAAAGTTGATGTTCAAAGGTTTGTGGAAATTATTTTGGTTTATGGCAAAGATAAGGTGGAAAAAATTAATACCCAGGGTATTTTACAACCATTATCATCAAGTCGGTATTTGGGAAGAGGTTTCATGGATTTCATCACAGGTTCTTGAAGTCGAGGAAAGGAAGATGTCATCATGAGGTGATTGTTGATAGAATGACCAAGTATGCACACTTTTGTGCCTCTCTCATCCCTTCAATGCTAGTACAGAGTTACCCTTGATATTCATGGAGACAGTTCAAAGATACATGGAAGCCAGTTATTGTAGTGGCGGAGATCCCATCTTCCTTTGGTCATTTTTGGACAGAAGTATTTTTCTTGTTTGGGTACTCAATTGGCTGTCAGCTCATCCTATCATCCTCAATCGATGGAAAAAGCTGAGATAATGGAACAAGTAATACGGAAGGCTTCCTGTAGTTTAGTTGTCTCACGATAAAAAACCTGATGGTTCAAATGGTTTACCCTTGAGAATGGTGGTATAACACTTCCTTTCATCTTTGCAACAAAAAATGACACCATTTGTATTGGCACTTTATGGATACCACCCTCCTTCCATCCCCTTCTTCTCTAAAAGAAAAATCTAAGATTCAAGCGGTGGAAGATCACATAGAATCAGCGACAAGTTCTCAAATGTTAAAAAGGACAGCGACCATGGCACATGTCGCTGTGAGAACAACAAGCATATCATGGTGAGAGAAGTTTGAAGTGGGGGTTAGGTGTTTTAAGACTACAATACATACAAATAGGCGTCCCTCAAAAATGAGCCAAGAAGGATAATAAATTATCATAAAAGTAATATGGCCCTTATAAGGTGTTTAGCAAAGATTGGGTACTATGGCATACAAATTGAGATTACTGCATCTTCATGGTACACCAGTTTCCATGTTTCAGCGCTTAAAGAAGGTTATAGGTGACAAGATCTCAGTTCAAAGTATATTGCGAGAACTTGACGGGGAAGGAAAAAATCATATTAGAACCTGAAGCCATCGAGAAGAATTCTCCGACTAAGGAATAGATCCATTTAAGGGTATCTCATTAAAATGGAGGAAACTACTGGTGAAGATTCCACTTTGGAAGATAAGTCTTTTATCTGAAGCATCGAGTTACTCCAAGCGTTATTGGACCTTACTTGTCTCAAGGGGAGGCAATATTGGCTCATTACCTTAATTGGGGCATGTTACGTGAAGTAATGTTATTTTATTTATATGCGGCTTTATTTCATTGGTTGTAATTACCTCCCTAGTCTCCTATATATATAAGGAGACATTTTCATTTGGAATCATCTTGTGCCTTGAGAACATTTAGGTGGGGTAAAGGAGGTTGTAATTATACCTCCTAGTCTCCTATATATACCAAGGAGACATTTTCATTTGGAATCATCTTGTACTTGAACATTTAAGTGGGGTAAAAGGAGGTTGCCCCCTCGAAGAGGCTTATTATCTGAAATTATCTCGTTTTCAAGGTGTTAAGTACTTTTTCTGACATTTTTCTATGCTATATTGATATTTGGTTCTTAACATGCAAACTCTTGCTGTGATTTTGTTTCCTTTCTACTATTCAGTTTCACTGATACTATCGTTTCCAGCTAAAACTGATTTTTTCCCACTTCACTTCAATATTTCACTTGAGTTTTGAACTCTTGTGATCTTGTTGTTGAACCCATACTTCAACCAAATATGTTGTGTATCCACACACCAATATCCCCCATGCCTTGGACTAATTGGGTAGCTAGTCCAACCATCATGCCCAACTCATGAGAATTCACTTCCTCATGCACGAACTTAGTCTTTTTTGTCACATCTCCATCACTTTTTCCAACACCAGGGACTAAGTCAAGTTTCCATCCTTGCCTCACTACCTCTACCAATGTCCATTGTTCATCAAGGATATCCTATACAATGTGTAAGTGATTCACTTTGAACCTATTAGCACATATATACTTTTGACCCCTTTTTTATGATGTTTCTCTTGCCCAAGCCATGAATTGGTTGAATGGTCAGTCCAACCATCACACTTCTTGATTTTGCACACCCTCATGCCCAAAATGGTCACATTCTTTAGCAATTTTTTCCATCCACAAAATGATATCATACCAAAGTAAGGTTTCCCTCACCTTACTACACTATGAATTCACCCCAAAGGAAATTCATTCACGACAACTTGACTCCACTGTCCACCTCATGACACATTTAGCCAATCTGCTCCATGAACTTCACATCCAAAATTACTTTTCCTCACTACTTTGTCACCTAGCCATGTTGTTGAATATACCTCTCTATTCCTTGGAATGATTAGGCTTCACCCTCAACCATGCTTCCTAATGAAAGAGAAACACGCATGCCGAAGTGATCTCTTCATGTTGCAATCTATGTGTTCACACAATCCTACAAATGAAGGCAAGTCCTCAACTCACCTCCTTTTTTCAAGTCGCCTCAATGTAAATCAACATTTTCAATGAGTGTGGCCAAGACGCCCTCACTCCTCAAATGTCACAAATAATTTTCCAAAGTGCTCCAAGTAGAATGAGTCACCTCAAAGAACTACCATTCCTTAGGCATGTTCAAACCAATACTCTTCCAACCTCAACCAATGACCCTCCTAGATATCTAAGTCATCGTATAATCGTATGAAAGTCACCAAGTTTCAGTATACCTCATCCAATTTCCCATACCAAAGGTGAGAGAACGCCACCCTTAGTTACTTGGTCTACATTCTTCCCATCCAGGCTGCTTGCTAATAATTCTTGGTTGACTCATTTTCTGAATCCATCCATCTCCTGGAACAAAACGAACTTGCACCTCTTGGAAGCATCAAAACTTTGGCATCTTCATCGTGACTTGTCAATTCACCACCTGAACCAACAAATATAGATAAGGAACCAAACATCAGGATGCCTCAACCATCCTCTCAACTCAACACATACAAATTTCATTTCCCTCTTAACCACATTGATCTGTCCAATGCACCTCGTTTAAGAGTTTGGAAGCTTCCCTAAGACACCTACATGGTTTCATCCAAATATTACTAAGTCCACCACATGACTCATCTATGCAGTTAATCCCAAGCTCTTATGCACATTCTCCCAACCAAGGAATCCAAAAATACTACAAGACTTCTTAAAATTTGCACCACTTAAGTCACTCTTAAGTCTATAACCAACTCTTATAACTCTGCGAAGAGATGCCATTTACGAAGTATATGATCTCATCCAACAACCCATATCAACTCAACTATTATTCGCAATGATGCATGACACAAAGACATTATGATGGAAATGTGCCCAACCAACTGCCTCTTGCAGAGTTGCTCTAGGTCACCCTAGGTCATCCAAGGCACCCAAGTGATTCACCTTGTTGTGAACCATAATTTATCCCCCTCTGCGATCACTTATGTGATCACCCTATCTATTTCTCTTACGTGATCACTTTTGTGGTTATATATGTGACAAGTCGTGCAACAAATCCTACATCATCTGCCTTTTCCAAGTGCTTGGTTCTCCAATGATCTCTATGCCTAGTCTCTCCAAGGTGTTCACAATAGGTTTGGCACTGCCTCTACGATCAATTATGTGACAAGTTGTACGATGCGTTCTGTAATCAACCACCCTTTCCAAGTGATTCATTTCACCACAAACTCTACTCTCAGTCTACATAAGGTGTGAACACAGTTCAACCTTCCCATCACACCGTTAACTGAACCTCTTTTGTAATTTTGATGCAAAATTTGTGATGAAAAAGTTAGTTGTGATGAACCATTCACTAAGTCTGTGAACATTCCCACTAAACTAACTTGACAACAAACAACCTTATCAACAAGTGTGCCCTACCACAACTGTTCTAACTGTAAGAGTGGTGAAGAGCACCAAACTACTTTGAAGCCATCAATCACTTTCCCATAGTGTGCCTAACCAAATATTATGATCGTGCACCTCTTGAGGGAATGAAACACCACGATGTTTAGTTCTTGGATTCTTGGAAACTCCAAGTTTACTTTGTTCGAACTATGCCTATTCACCTAGAGCATACCCATACTTTGTTCTAGGCTACCAACAAGCCAAAATCCTTCTCTAGTGCAACTCTTCTATACTTAGAAATTTGTTAACAACTTTAAAAATTAGTCATATATAATCATACATCCATGAGAAACCAAGAGAACTGTGGAACACATGAAAGATAAGAGAAACTCTCTACTATACTTACTCGAGCATGAAAATTAGGGCATCCACAATAGTTTAAATCCATTTAAGGTGATTTTAGATATGCATATACATAATCAAATGACCATATATGAACACATCCTCTTTATGTTTCTCTTATAATTAGTGTCATGTGTTCTGACAATGAAAATATATGTGAAATCTCTCTCTACATTAATGTGTTATATGAAATTGAAAACCACCAGCACAACTAGATGCTTGAGGAAGTTGGAGATCGAGACTCTTTAAATGAGACAAGGATGGACACTCTTCGAGAAGTCAAGCCAACATTAATTCTCTTTTTGAAGTAGCTTCATAATTTTTTTTGGGAGTTCATGAGAGAGAGGATTGTGATGTGAACAGTTTGGAGGATTTCCTGGCATTCACCATATTGATTACAATCAAGTACAATCTCTCTATTTTCTCTCTCTCCAATAAATATGCAACTGTGTATATGAATTATCTAACAATTGGTTCAAAACAAATTCAACATACCTTTGGAGACTTAGTATTTGGCATTACAACATTTTTAATTAGATAGGGTAGAACACAATTAAGATATCAAAGCAATGTAAATGAACATAAGTCAGACACATGAAAAACATAAATTTACTTGTGAAATAAGTTGATTGGGCATCCTTATTCATGGAATAGCTATTGATGACCTTCCAATTAGTTGGCTCAACGTTTGATCAAAGAAGAATCTACCCAGAGAAGACAAATTTGGAGTAACAACTACAATATGAACTACTTGTGAACATGCCCCAAAATTCCTAGCGATTGATTGGAAGGGGAAATCTCATACCTCAAATTTTTCTATCCTAGTTATACTTCACTAGCAATCTAAACATGCACTCTTCATTTACTTGGAAATTACATGAGACTCATTTCTTTATATTATTATATATTTTTGAAGAGCCAAAAGAAATGTTGTCCATGGACTCTGACAGAAACCTAAAGGTCTATTAAACTTGTGAGAAATAAATAATATGATCTACGCAAATTTCATTGAAAAAGATACCAACAAGCATGCATATAACTAATTAGAAGACCCAATTTTTTTTATGAAGAAATGCAATAAACATGATGAAACCCCTCTTTGTTTTGACCTTGTTCTAACTTATAACTGGAAACTCATACATACATAGACCTATTTTTATTGAAATAAAAAATCCCCAATTGTCACTACAATTTGTGCTTGAGGTGCATTTCATATTTAAAACTGAAAAACATTGTCTTAGCAGTGTACCAAACTACTCCAATGGAAGATACATATTTTACAAATTATTAAATAAATAAATAATTAAAAGTGGTTTTTCCTCCATTTTGTTCTCATTGTTGTTGAAAGTGTACAAAAGCAGAGTGTGAGTTGTCAGGAAAAATGCGCTTGAACTTCCTTTGAGGTTTCTCATTTGTTCTTGGGTCTCGAGTATTTTTATTATTGTGATGAATTTCATACACAAATAGAACTAAGGAAACTATTTCCAGGAAAGAGAGAGTGAATATTAATTTGGCATCCATTCTCCATCCCATAACTTCCAATGTGGATGTTTTCCCCTTTCTATGTGTTCAAATGTTTCTTGTAGGAAAGATGGAATCAAAAGGAAATATTGTTACCTCTGATGTAAAAATGCATAGGATCACCAAGTTCAATGGATTGTAGGTTGGGTCAGGACCTGGGTAGGTCTAAATAAATACAAGGAACACGTATCCCATAAAGATCATATCAGATTAATCATAAGAAACTCTGATGCATAGATCCAACCTCATATCTAGTAGATCTACAAGTGATCTCAATAGATCTTGCAATTTAAGGAACCGATCTATAATTCGAATAACAAACGCTTGCATTTCTTTTTATATCTAGGAATCTAACAATAAAGTATATATTTTGAACAAATCATGTCTAGATGTGGTGCATAGATCCTCAATGTTGATTTTATCTACACTAGCAATAATTTGAGAATATGATGAACTATAGATCTGTGTTGTTGTTAGAATTTTAGAATTTACAGTTATCTTCTCTAACATTCATTAACAATTGCATGTAACAGGATCCCTGAAAGATAAAAAATCATAGAATGAAAGATATATATTGGGAATTCCTCGTGGGGGAGAAAACCCAACAACCAATTCTTCAGTATAGATTCCTTCAACCAGTACAATGTCACGATTATAGCTCTCCACAAGTAGACCAAGACCAAGATACCAAAGACCAAGAAACCAAGACGTCCTATGTTAGACCTCCTTTGGTATGCTCCAAATACACAAGAGAAGGTGAGTTGTGTGTATATCAAATGAGAGGAACTCGACCTCTATTGATACACATAACTTGACTCTTGAAAAGGCGCAATCCTAAGAGGGGATATTTTGAATTTTATAATAAGGATAACAATAAAATAATAATTTCTTTTGAGCCGATTTATACAATAATATTACAATAACCTTGTTGAGGTTTGACCAATACAAATACAAAAGAATATCTTCTATAGTTACATCAAAATATCAACACTCCCTCTTAACTAGGAAGGTATTCTTTGTTTCCACACAAGCTCATGACCATTGACTATTGAACATATGAATCTATACATCATCGGATATCCATAGTACAACATGAATTCACAACCAATGCATCCACGTCATGTGGGTAGCTCTCAAATAGCTTCAACATGTCACCATTACACCCACTACCCCTCAATGCATTTGTACCTCATCATGTGCACCCCCGTGACTTCAAAACCAATGCATCTAAGGCTTGTGGGTATCTCTCAAATAGCTACAACATGTCCCTAGGACATCCACTATCCCTCAATGCATATGTACCTCGTCACTCCCCCTGAAGAGGGACCACGCCAAGTTTGTCCCTGAAGTGCTCGAACTTCATCCTCGATAGTGGCTTGGTCAAAATGTCTGCAACCTACTCCTCTTTAGTCACCTACCAGAGCCTCATTGATCCACTCTACACCATATCCATGATATAGTGATATTTGATCTTGATATGCTTTGACGTGTCATGGAACACTAGATTCTATGAAAACTTCATGCAACTCAAGTTTTCACACCAAATGTTGGTCACCTCCATTTTGAGACCAGATAACCCAGACAACAGCTTCCAAAGCCACATGGATTCTCTACATGGTGTACATGATGCCACATATTCATCCTCATCCATACTGAGTGCTACACATGATTGCTTCCTGCTTCTCCACGAAACCATACTAGAGCCTAGACTGAAGCAATATGTCGAAGTACTCTTTCGATCAGGAATATTGTCGGCCCAATCTAAATAAGAATATTCATATAATCCAAACTCATGGTCCATCACATACTTGATACCATAATCCAATGTACCCTTAAGGTACCTTATCACATGTTTTGTTGCGACCAAATGAACCTTCCTAGGATGCTTTGTAGACTAGATTAGGGTGTTCACATCAAAACATATATCCGGTCTCATTCTCATCAAGTACATCAACAAACCCACCATATTCCTGTATAAAGTAACATCCATAGTATATGAGGTCGTATCTTGCAGCAACTTCAGATTTGATACCATAGGTGTAGCCATTTCTTTGAAATCCAACATCTCAAACCTCTTCAGGATTTCCACTACATACTTCCCTTGATTCATAAATATATCATCCTGTCTCTGCCATACCTCAAGACCCAAAAAGTAATGCATCATCCTGAGATATTTCATCTCAAACTCAACATCTATTTTTCTCTTACACTCTAAGATGAGATTTTCCATACCTTTTAGAAACAGGTCATCCATATACAATAGTAGTATTATTAGACCATCATCCACAACCTTAAATTAAAGATTAGGATTTGCACTTCTCTATGTAAATAATAAGCTCATCAAAAAACCGTCGATCCTACCATACCATTCTCTAGGTGCCTTGTTTAATCCATATAAACACTTCTTCAAACTACACACATGCATCTCCCTGACATGTACCTCGAACCATTTTGGTTGCTCCACATATACTTCCTCTTTTATTTCACCGTTCAAGAAGGTTGTCTTGACATCCATCTAATGTACCTTCCATTTCATTAGAACGACCAACGAAAGTATAGTCTTGATCTAGGTATATCTTTCCATGGGAGAAAATGTCTCTTCATAGTCAATTCCCTCCTTCTTAGAGAATCCTCGAGCCAAAAATCTAGGCTTATACTTTTCAATACTGCCATCAGCTGCATGTTTCATTTTGTAGATCCATTTTTAACTTACTACTAATTTCTGTTTCTGTTTGGGGACCACATTCTAGACATAATTCTTTAAATTGGACTGATATTCCTCTCCCATGGTATCCTTCCATACCCTCTTTTATGTAGCCTCTTCATAATTGGATGGTTTTGCATCCATGATATCACACAAACATGAAACATGACTGGAATACGATTTCATCTTCTTACTTTCCCTGAGATATTTTTCTAGGGAACCATATCTTTCTGCATCTTTGATGAGCTCATATTCCCAAGTTAGTCTTCTCTTATGATAAGGAATCCTTATTGGCCTCTGAGGTCCTACAATGTCATTATCCTCATGAATCAATTCCTCTCATTCAACCGCTTATGCCTCTAGAACTCTAGTAACTTCATTCTCCTCCTCATGAACCTCTTTTTCACAATCCTGTTTTGATTTACTGAAAGGTGCATCTCATCGAAGGTGACATCTCGAATATGTTGAAATATTATGTAACTACAAAGAATATTCTTATCCCCTTTTGTGGATAAAGTAAAAGATAAAATATATATTATATTGACAAGTCGACCCTATTGTGCCTAGACAAGTCAGATGTAAATTATAAAGGTAAAGTGGATAGGTCGGCCCTGACCTAATTATTGGGGGGGGGGCACAACTTGCATTTATTAGTGGCCTAGCACCTCATTTGTTCACACACTCATAAATCTCTCTCTATCAAGTGCACAAGTTTGAGAGTGACACAACTACAAGGAGAAGTGATGCAACTACAAGGAAGAGTATCTTAGTAAAGGGTTTTGGTTATCTTGGTGAAGGACTATCTTGGTCTAAGTGGTGCACTACTTTGTTCTAGTTAGGGTTTCTAGTGGATCTTCTATTTGGTCAGATCTCTCTTATGAGAGACACTGTATTTGGTTATTGAATCTATATTAAAGAAGTTTTGTTGGGTTTTCTTCCCCTTGAGGGTTTCCCATGATAAATGCTTGTGTACTCTTGTGATTGTGTTTCTCTCAGTGATCTTATCTATGCTATGGTTTTCTAGTAAATTGAAAAGAAACCTAATAATAGATTAAAATTTAACATGTCATCAGAGCTAAACTAAAGAGAGAATCTTTCATAGGAAAAAGAAAAGTGCCATTGTTGTCGTATAATAAATTTAGGGATTTTTATTAAAGAGGAATTTCATCCCAAAGATCATCTAGAAAAGTGTGCCATAGCCTAAGGAACTCTTTGGCACCTTCAACACACCTTTTCAGTGGATAGAACTCCCAGAAAGTGAAACCCTAGTTTTCACCAGTACCATAAGTACCAGAAAACCAGAAGTACCAGGAAACCAGAAGTACCAGAAAACCAGAAGTACTAGAAAACTAGAAGCACCAGTCTAGAAATTCGTTGGTCCAGTTTCAAGGGTCATAAATTGGAATTTTCAAAAACTAACTATACCAACATACTCGCCTCAGTTCAGTGCATCTTTTGGTGAGTTTAGTTTTTAGATCCAAGAAATT
This sequence comes from Picea sitchensis, assembly GCA_010110895.2. Lineage (NCBI taxonomy): Eukaryota > Viridiplantae > Streptophyta > Pinopsida > Pinales > Pinaceae > Picea > Picea sitchensis. The sequence goes on along the minus strand of SNQJ01S0002706.1, from coordinate 104,380 downwards.
TGATTCTTCTATTATTTCTATATCCCGAAGGGCTAGGGTTTCTACTACAATAAAGAATGGCTACCGGTATGAGGGTAGAAAACAGGCTGGAAGGATATGGAAACTTCATATCTTGGAAGCATAGGTTGCAAATTATTCTAGAAAAGAATGATCTCCTAGAACATGTTACAGTGGGTGTACCAGAACCAGAGGAAGAAGAGAAAAAGACAAAGCATAAGAAGAATGAAAAGAAAGCAAAGAGAATCATGTCAGATTCAGTAAAGGATCACTTGATTCCTCATATATCTAAACTACAGACAACAAGACAAATGTATTAAGCACTCAATAGGTTATATTAAAGAAAAGACATTAGCTAGAATCTTTCCTTAAGAAATCAACTTCATAATATGAAAATGGAAAACTCAGAATCTGTCTAATCCTATCTTATAAGAGTTTCTCAGATTAGAGATCAACTTGCAACTATTGGAGATGTAATTAGTGACAAAGATCTTGTAACCACAACCCTAAATGGGTTTCCAACATTTTGGATTCCTTTTGTACAAGGAGTGTGTGCAAGAAACAAGTTACCAAAGTTTGATAAGTTATTGTCAGACTGCACACACGAAGAATCTAGAATTGTAGACCAACATAAGAGATTAATTGTTGACTAAGAGGAATCTCTTACGGTTCGAAAGAATAGAAGAATTTCCTTCAGGAATAACAATAAAGAAGATAACTCCGTAAGAGTTCCAGATAATAAGAAATATGTTTCAAATATCATATGCTACAACTGTCAAAAGTTGGGACACTTTTCCTATGACTGTCCTCAAGAAAAAGGGAAAAGAAAGAATCAAGCACATGTGACAGAGGAAGAGGAATCCCCTCCCTCAAAAAATATTTAGTAGAAATTGAGGAATATGTACTTTAAGTTGAAGATAGTTGATCTGAAGAAAGATAGAAAATGGTGGAGTCCATAGAGCCTCCCCACACAAAAACAAAATATAATTATTCGTGTTTATTTTTAGTATCTTGTTTACTTTAATACTTTATCACTACAAATTAGATTTTTGTAAGAATGTTAATTAACCTTGTTTTATTTCAGTGTCTATCTAGATTTATGAAGGAAGTATCAAAGAAGAGGATAAAGAAAGAGATAAAATATTTATTTCAGGTATGATCACTCATGAGAGTGACAAAGGTATGTGTTTAGCTATGATAGTAAGGAAATTTTAGTAATTTCATAGCTAGAGTGAAAAAGAGTTCAATAGTCTTATTCGTGATTAGGTTTTCAGATGTGTACATGGTTGAACAAGTTTTGATTAAGAAAATATGTGTACTACTCTAATAGAAATCATGAGATAGTTTTATTTGATTACTGCTTATTGTTACTGACTGATTGGCTAAGTGACATATCTCAGAAATCATACTATAAGTAAGTTTACAGGTCTCGAAAGAAAGAACTTATGCCTTGACTTGCAGAATTTAGACAGTATGAGAAGGACTTATGATATGGTGACAATTAGTAAGAACCAAACAATATCCAGTATTCATATAGGAGTAGGAGGCTCCTAAAGATGCAAAACATAAATGTTCAAGATGAAGAGAAATATGGATACTTAGATATAGTTGATAAGATGCAGGTAACTGCGGGTTGCTCTAATACCATTCTTATATATGCAGAGGGAGTAGGTTGATCCAGTATGAAGTCATAAAGAAATAAATGTTTCAAATTAAGAAGACACCCATGATATTATAGAAGATACCTTCGTAGAGAAGGAAGAGACCTTCATAGACAAGGAATGAGGAATCCCATAGGTAGACCTTCATAGAGAAGGATAAAGAGAAAGAGACCTTCGTAGAGAAGGAAGATACCTTTGTAGAGAAGGAAGAAACCTTTGTAGAGAAGGAAGAAACCTTTGTAGAGAAGAGGAATGAGAAATTTTCCAAGGTTGGCCTCTGTCCAAGTGTTGAATTTTGGATACTCTAGGGACATGCTAGAATACCCTCATAGAGAGGGGTGTGACCACCATCGTAGAGAGGAGTGCGGATGTTTCTCCAAGGGGAAGAAGACAGATACTCTCCTCTAGCCAAGCATTGAGTAGCCTGGAACACAAACCTTGACCATGTGGAATGGTTAGTTTGCTCTTGAGGTTTGTGTCGTGATCCTACGTGGATCATGGAAAGGGAGTCTAGTCTTTCCCAAACTAGCATCTTAGCTTCTCTAGTTCATTTGGGATGACTAAGAGTGAAGTTATGGTAGTAGTCCTCCCCAGTGGACGGGTGATATAGATGACTACAAGAGAAGGGAGAACATAAAAGGAATGGAAAAACTCATAGAATATCTTTTGTGTGAAGATAAGAAAGAGTATCTTCTATGAGAAGATAAATAGAACAAAAATTATTTAATATGGATTCATGGAGAACCAGTCAGTGATCGTGATGCCATATGACCAAGTGGATGATTTTGATTCCTCCTGTTACCCAGTTGATGATGTTGCCCAGTTGATGATGTTACCTAGTTGATGATGTTATCCAGCGGATGTTGTTACCCAGTTGATGATGTTACCCAGTTGATGATGTTACCCAGTTGATGATATTTCCTAGATGATATTGTTCAGTTGATGATAAAATCCAGTGACCTGTCAAAAGATAAATAATATCCTTCTTGTTAAGAGGGAGTGTTGAAATATTATGTAACTGCAAAGAATATTCTTATCCCCTTTTGTGGATAAAGTAAAAGATAATATATATATATATATATATATATATATTATATTGACAAGTCAGCCCTATTGTGCCTAGACAAGTCAAATGTAAATTAGAAAGGTAAAATGGACAGGTCAACCCTGAACTAATTATTGGGGGGGCACAAATTGTATTTATAAGGGGCCTAACACCTCATTTGTTCACACACTCATCAAGCTCTCTCTATCAAGTGCACAAGTCTGAGAGTGACGCAACTACAAGGAGAAGTGATGAAGCTACAAGGAAGAGTATCTTAGTAAAGGGTTTTGGTTATCTTGGTGAAGGACTATCTTGGTCTAAGTGGTGCGCTACTCTATTGTGGTTAGGGTTTCTGGTGGATCTTCTGTTTGGTGAGATCTCTCTTGTGAGAGACATTGTACTTGGTTATTGAATCTATATTAAAGAAGTTTTGCTAGGTTTTCTTCTCCTTGAGGGTTTCCCATAATAAATGCTTGTGTACTCTTGTGATTATGTTTCTCTCAATGATCCTATCTATGCTATGGTTATCTAGTAAATTGAAAAGAAACCTAATAATAGCTTAAACTTTAACAGAATAATCTCAACTTTCCAGTGACCAAGAATATATATCCTGCATACCTTCTATGTGTCACACAAACCAAAAGATATTCCATTCTTTCTGGATGGATCCAATTTTGTCATCTTTTCCTTGGGGACATGCACAAATAGGGGGCAACCAAATATCCTTAGATGGGTGACTTTCGACTTCTCTCCTGAAAAACATCTCCTCCGATGTCTTGTTTTCAAGTACTTTGTGGAGACTTACATTCTGCATGTACATTGTATTCTTTCTTGCTTCTACCCAGAGATGCATAGGTAGATCTTGATCATGGATCATAACCTTCACTACTTCCATGATCGTTCGATTCTTCCTTTCTTATACTCCATTCTGTTGAGGATTGTAGGGAGTAGAAAGCTCCCTCTTAATCCCAACTTCCTTGAAATATTATTTGAATTAATATTAAGTGAATTTTCCTCCATTATTTGATTGCAAGGTCTTTATCTTCCGCTCTGTCAGGTTTTCTACCAGTGCCTTAAATTCTTTGAATTTTCCAAATGCTTCATTATTTTCCTTCAACAAATAAATCCAAGTTTTATGTGAGTAATCATCAATAAAAGACACATAATATAGATACCCTCTTAGTGAAGTTGATGACATCGGTCCACACACATCCGAGTGCACTATGTCCAATACTCTTCTGGCTTTGTTATCATTGTTGGTAAAGGAGTGCTTCACATTATTTCCTTGTGAGCAACCTTTGCACACACTGTCTAGTTTTTCATGGATCTCTGGTAGTCCCATCACCATAGTTTTCACACTCGGTAGAGCCTTGTAATGTAGGTGAGAAAATACCCTATGACATAATTCACTGGGATTCACAGTGTCATGAATTAATGTTGAATTTTATCGTCCTTTCAATTTGTAGAGTCCTCCATCTTGAACTCCAATAACCACAAAATGATCAAAAGTCTTCCCTCTAGGCCACATAAGAACTTTTCCATCAAAAAATGCAACTCTATAACCCTTCTTATCCAATGTTGAAATCGAGAGAATGTGCTTCTTCAATCTAGGAGCAGAGAGAACTTCCTTCATCTTCATTGGCTTTCCTGATTCTAACTTGTAGGAGGCTTATCCTACTCCTTTGATCATATACTAATAGTCATATCCCAATTTCACCTTGTGTGGTGAATCCTTATGAGTAAGGTTAGACAAGGAGTCTTTGTAACATGTCATGTGCTTGGAAGCACCACTATCCACCAACCAAATGTCACTTTCATGAGTGACAGTTCCTGTACGGGATGAGATAAGAACATACTCCTCATCACTTGATTCATATTCCTTTTCAACCTTCTTGGGTGGCTCATTACCTTCAACTATATGAACATGATTCCTTTTAACTCCTTTATTTTCCCTTGGTCTCTGAATGAGGGAAAAAATCCTTGCAATGTGTCTCATTTTCTCACAACAGAAACATATGATATTTGGGTTATTTCTTCGGCCCTTATGAAAATTACTGGGTGAGGAGGGTTATTTATTTCTCTTTCCTTTCCTACTATGGGAGGCTATCTCTTTATCGTCATCTATCATATTATCTTCTCTTGCAGTTGTCCTTTCTTCTTCTTGGTTGAAATCTTCCCATAGCCTACTGAACTTGGGTAGCTTCCTTCTTAAGCATATCTCTTGAATAAATGCATCCCATGAACTTGGGAGGACATTGAAGGTGGTGATCGCCATTTCGTCTCCATTCACTATATCACCAATGTATTCTATCTGCTCCTTGATCTAGTTCACTCTTGAGAAGTAAGAGTGGATGGTTTATGAATTCTGCATCTGCATGTTCTTTAACTGAGTTCTCAAGGTCATTCTTCGGTTGATGTTGTTTCCTTCAAACAGTCAGGTTAAGGAATCCATCTATTATTTTGGAGTGGATAATGAATATATGTGATGAATAATATGGTACTTAATGGAGTTTGCAATAATCTTATTTTCTTTGACCATATCCTTCTTGTGCTTTTCTTTATCCTCATCTCCCTCTAGTTCTGAAACCTCTTCCTTAGTGAAGTTCTCTATATCATGTTCTTCTAGGAGGAGGGATAATATGTATCTACAGGCTCTAAATTTGTCACCTCCCTCCATCTTATCATCAATCTTAGTCCTGGTAGTCATCCTGCACCTAAATAACAAATTTTGGATTATGAAGATCTAATCTAGGGAAAATATGTGTTCCACTAGGGCGCACTTAAATGTGGTCTTTTATTGTCCAATAACCACTCCTATCAAGAAAAATGGCTCCTTTTGTATTCTATATCTACGAACTATCTTCTATTCAGTCCTGTTATGATACCTTGTTATAATTTTAGAAGTTACAGTTATATTCTCTAACATTCATTAACAATTTCATGTAATAGGATCACTAGAAGATAAATATCCATAGAAAAAATATATATCCTGGGAAACCCTTGTGGAGGATAAAACCCAACAACCAATTATTTAGTATAGATTCCTTCAACCAGTACAATGTCATGTTTATAGCTCTCCACAAATAGACCAAGACCAAGATACCAAAGACAAAGAATCCAAGACCTCCTGCATTATACCTCCTTTTATATTCTCCAAATACACAAGAGAAGGTTAGTTGTGTGTATATCAAATGAGAGGAACTTGAACTCTATTTATACACATAACTTGACTCCAAAAAAGACACAACCCTAAGAGGGGCCCTTTGACGTTTACAATAAGGATAACAATAAAATAATAATTTATTTTGAGCTGATTTATAAGATAATATTACAATAACCTTCTTGATGTTTGACCAATACAAATACAAAAGAATATCTTATGTAGTTACCTCAAAATATTAATAGTTGTGATAGACTAGATCTAAACCAAATTTGTTATGTTTACAACTATATCTGTACTCTATGTTCATAAGGAAAAACCACTTACAATAGGTCAATATTTTTAAATAATGACTTATGTTCTACATATACACGGAATTGCATATATTATATAATAAAAAGAGGTAGGGGGAGTTATAATTTTTTTTCCAACTTCCATGCAAAACTAAGCTACCTCATCTTTGTCATTATGCATCTAAATTGGTTACACTGGTTGTATATATGACTACCATGAAAGGTTCAAATCCTTAAGTTTCAAGGTTCTTTTATGAAATGAGACATGATACAAGATTTGGAGGAAAGGATTTATCCACACACACACACACAAACATATATAATTGGGAAGGACCATAGGCCTTAAGGATTATAGCCAACACTCTGATACCATTTTTAATGGCCCAATATACTAACAACCATAAATATATGAATTACCCAATTGACTAACCATTGATTTCTAACATAGAGAAACCTCAATAAAATTTACTTAACTCACAGGAGAGGTAAAGAACTTACCTAGAACCAACATACTTGTAATATGGTGACATCAAAAACATAGTGATATCTTGATATCCAATCTGACCAACCACAACATGAAGTGGGGACAAATATCCACCCAACCAACCCCTCAGTCATCACGACTGAGAACCTCCAAGCCCTTAATCCACCACTATGATAGCTCTTTGTTAAGCCCTAATATTGGCTCATTACCCCTTAATTGGGGCATATTATATTAGTAATGTTATTTTATTTATGTCATCTTTAGGCCATTAGTTGTAATTATACCTCCTAGTCTCCTATATATACCAAGGAGACATTTTCATTTGGAATCATCTTGTACTTGAACATTTAAGTGGGGTAAAAGGAGGTTGCCCCATCGAAGAGGATTATTATCTAAAATTATCTCTTTTTCAAGAGGTTGAGTACTTTTTCTGAGGTTTATCTATGCTATATTGATATTTGGTTCTTAACATATGGTATCAGAGCTCAAGGTCTTGGGGTTTTGCTGCTACATCTGAGACACCTTGGCATTTTCGCTATAACATTTTTTTCTACAACATTTCAGAAGGAAATCCTTGGAGGGTATTTAGTATATGGATAAAGGTACCTTGGGTTCAAAATTAATCTCCTGAGGCATTATACTTTCGAAGATACAGCCTGTACAAGATAGGGTTCTGGAATCATCCTGAACTGAGTCATTGCGGAATTTTCACTATAAATTTTTTTATGTAACGTTTCCAACCCTGAAATATGGAGGATATTTACAAAAATAAGTAAGGTATTTTTGGTAAAAATTTCATCTTCTAGGTCATCTTAAATTTGTAGATACACCATGTGTAAGATAGGGTATCTGACTAGTCCTATTGACTAGTCTCAAGAAGGTGTTCTAGGTAAAACAATCATAACTGCTTCCTAGAGTATCCAAATTGAGTAGGACTAGTTTCATTGGATCGTGGACAACCTGTAGTATTTCTGGTGTGAGTTTCAGAATTTTATATCAATTATTTTGTGAGGGGAACACTATACAAGTGAGATCTCCTCGAAAGGCCAAAAATCGGAAAGTTGTGGGGAAGTTACCATAAATTCCACTTGGCACATCCAATTTTGATAAGACCTGAGGCATTGTAAAGAAGAAATATCAGAGAACTACATAAAATAAAGGTTCATACCCACAAGGGCCGAAAATTGGGAGATACAATAGAAGAAATATTGTCTAGCAGAACCACCTCAAAATCAAGGTTCAAAAGTGATACTTGGCCAACATGCCACTAAAAAAGGGACCTACACCAAATAAGCCTCTAGAAAATCCTACTTGGACTCTTGATGAAGGTGAATAAATGCGTATGGACATAAATGAACTACAAACGAAGATGGATTCAATGGAAGCTAAGTTGGATACTAAGATGGATGGTTTAAAAGGGGAGATCATGGAAGTATTGAAACATTTCGTAATAGAGAAGACACTTGAAAGTGAAAATGCATCCCATGAAATTTATGATGAGGACACAAGGAAGGTGAGTCAAGAATGGAGAAACTCAAACTTTAGCTTGAAGACCAACCACGTTCCTAAGATTGATATGAGGAATTTCGATGGCAAGGACCCAATCACATGGATACTTTAGATGGAGCAATTCTTTGATCTCCATGATGTGCCACATACACAAAAGGTACGAATTGCTTCTTTATATTTAGAACCTAATCAATTTGTATGGTATCGATGGCTTTGTTCTCGCAAATCACTCGTCACTTGGACAACTTTCATGGAAGAAATGATAGCACACTATG
>SNQJ01S0002706.1:83040-95906 GCA_010110895.2 Picea sitchensis | reverse complement strand
TGCCCCCTCGAAGAGGCTTATTATATGAAATTATCTCTTTTTCAAGGCGTTGAGTACTTTTTATGAGGTTTTTCTATTCTCTATTGATATTTGGTTCTTAACAAAGGTTTTAGAAGTGTGTCCTACGAGTTCCCAACAACTCGTGTCACCAGTTGCCTCCGGTCATTTTGGTGACAACCCATCAACTAGTGATATTAAGGTTGGAATTAAGAAGGGTGGAGTGAAGTTTCATTGTAGTTTATGTGAAGGAAGTCATCAAAATTAACTTTTCCCTCATATGGATGAGGCTTCACATTTGTTGGAAAATATTGTTGATGCCCAACGAAAACTTCCAACTGGTTACCGTAATATTTCTATTGACCAACCATTGGTTGATAAATTGGTCGGATCGGTTGCATCATCAGTCATCGATCCCACTCTTTCCCCCTTGGAGAGTGAAGTTCAAGTGGTTGATGTGATTCCATCATCGGTAGATCCCACTCTTTCCCCCTATGAGAATGAAGTTCAAGTGGTTGATGTGGTTCCATCATCGATCATTGATCCAACTCTTTCCCCCTTGGAGAGTGAAGTTCAAGTGGTCGACCTGATTCCATCATTGGTCGGTCCCACTCTTCCCTTGAAGAGTGAAGTAGATATTTCTCAATTTTTTCTTGTCTCTTCGGATCCCTTTGGACAAGGGGGAATTTCACCTATTTCCACAAAACCCCCTCCAAGTATTGAGTTCATTTCCTTTGATTGGAATAGACTGAGGACACCTCATATTCTTTCCTACTTTCCTTTCCAAATTATCGTGCAAGTTTGCGATATAAACATATGTCTCTCTATTATAGATGAAGGCACTTTTGTTATCCTTTATCCCTGAACGCTTTGCAAGCTCTACGTTCCCCTCAACTTGTGCCCGGTACTCATAATCTGCTTTCTTTTAACAGAAGAGCTAATGAACCTTTAGGGATCCTTCCTCGGTTACCTGTCACCTTAGGAGGGAAAATTTTCCATATTGACATGATGATATTCCAAGGCCCCTTGGATTTTAATTTGCTCCTCGAGAGAGACTATGTATATGCTATAAAAGTTGTTGTGTCCACACTCTTTCATGTGATCTCTTTCCCTCATAAAAAAAACATTGTGGCCATTGACTAGCTTTCATTCATTGGACCTCATATGATGGTCAACCATCTAACTTCCTTGAACGTTCCTTATATGCAAGAAGTATCCACCCCTCCACAAGTTAATTATGTGGAAACATGTCCCATGGTTTCAACTGATGATGAGAAGGAGCCTCTCATTGTATGCTCATACTATCTGGATTTAAATTCGAAAGCTAACATGGTACCTCCCTCATTACGACCTTGGAGTCTATTCTTCCCCCTATTCATCTGAGTGAGTCCCTTACCATGTATTCCTTCCATAGTGTTATTCTTTCATCAGATAAATACTTGTTGGAAGCCATGGTATATAGTGTTGAGAACAATTTATTTTCTAGTTTCAAGCTCGTTAAAAAATGAAATCATCCTTGATAACAATTTATTTTATGGTTTCAAGCTCATTAAAAAATGAAACTAGCCATGAGCACAAATTATTTTCTAGTTTCAAGCTCGTTAAAAAATGAAACCAACCCTGCGCATGGTTTATTTTCTGGTTTCATGTTTGTTAAAAAATGAAACCAACTATGAGCATAGTTCTCATTTTTGTGTTAAGCTCATTAAAAAATGAGACAGGTACCCACACACATAGTGTTTCTAGTTCCAAGCTTGTGTAAAAATGAAACCTGTCCCAAGCATAGTTTTTTCTAGTTTCAATATTGTGTAAAAATGAAACCTACATTGAGCATAGTTCATTTTTTGTGTCAAGCTCGTTAACAAATGAAACATACCCCCCTCTAATTGAGTCGAGTATTTTGCTAGATCTTGTAACTAAACCTTCATTTCATCCACCTATGTCGGTTCATCCTCTTTCTTCCTTTGGTGAACATTTACCTATTAGTATCCAGGAATCTAATCAGGTATAGAAATTGGTGACAACATAAGAGTTGGCATATGAAACGAAGCTTGGGTGGCATGTCTCTAGCCTCTGGGCCTCATGCTATAGTTGAGCCTCTAACTTTTCATGTTGGGGAAAAAGTACCAACCTTTGGAAATTATGTTGGGAAGAAACCCATTGATGGGTATTTCCCAAGCATAGTTTATTTTTGGTTTCAATCTTGTGTAAAAATGAAACCAACCCCGAGCTCAGTGTTTTTTCTTTCTCATGCTCGTAAATATATGAGAATAGGTTATCAATATCACCCTTTATTCTTTTTCGTTCTCCTAAATACAAGAGAATATGTTATCGAGAATACTTTTATCACTTTTTCGGACTCGTAAAAGATTTACAAAAAAGGAACTCATTGGAGTCTCCTTTAAGCTCTTTTCAGACTCTCTAAACATGAAAATATTGTTGAGCGAGCTTGTCTCCTTTCACGCTCGTTAAATCATTTAAAAGGGTGTTGTTCGAGTGGTAGTTTACCCATTTTTCATCCTCGTAAGACTAATTATGAAAAATGAATACTATATCCCCTTTCAGTTAGAAGAGTTCTCTCTCATATTGTTTTATACTTTTTCGGGCTTGGGAGGCTCTGACTAAATTTACGAAAATGTCAACTTTGTATTTTCCTTTAAGTTCTTTTCAAACTCGCTAAACATGAAAAACCACTAAGTTTACCTTCTCTAGACTCGTAAAATGATTCATTGAAGGACTCATCTAGGACCCATTTGAGATTGGACCCTTACTTCTTCGGGTTCATTAAACATGTGAAGAGGAACTTACTGAAGGTGAGTTGTACCGAGCATTTTTTATCCTCCTCGAGATCATTAAAAAAAAAGAGGTACTCATCTATCTCGATGGGGGTAAATTTGGGAAGTGGCTCAAGATTTTGAAATGTTATGACAGTTGTTCTTAGTCACCCTTGAACATGGCACATGTCTGCATTATGCTTACAGTTGGGTAATCTGCTTGTCTCTGAGTCACACCAATTATATGTGTCGTCATATTCTTTTGACTCCTTCAAAGTGAACCTTTTCTTTTTGTCACATTATGTTTGGATCCATGCCTCATTGAGTCAATGCTATCAAGTCACTTGTCATGCCACACAATGTTCAAGGGAAGTATCAACTTCAATAAACCTCTACAGTATTATCCATTTTCATAGCTATGTCATTTCATCCACATTTTCTCTATCATCTTAAAATCACTATCCTATTCATTTTCATTTTGATGATGGGGGATACATTATGGCCCTCTTTCGATGAGTTTGTTCCTGTCGACTTCAACACATTATCCATAAGTCAAACTTAGAAACCAATTAGTGCCTTGGAGCCTGCATGCCTCAATGGAAGGTTTCCTTTCTTTCGATATTGGGTTTACATCATTGGCCACTAATTGAAAGATTCCTCCAAATGTTTGACTTCATCGTATTGATTCACATTCACCACATTTTACTAGGGTACCTTGGAATTCATTGACATCACTGGTGATTTCCCTCGCACTCATTAACGGTATACATTAATGATCGATAATCAAGTGGTTTCTACCATGTTCGTCATCAACACCTATATTCACATGGCTAGAATTGTAGTGGTTCGGGATCGAGATGAATACTCTGGGAACCTTTTAGGTGCCTACCAGTGTTATGTGGATGACCCAAGTTGCGATGGAGAATAATATTACTAATGTATGCTAATAAATAGATCCAATTTGTATTGTTCTGTGGATATGTTGTTGTCAGCTCAACTGTGTAAAATATTGTGGCTACAAATTGATCAAGTCATGGAGGTATGGATCCACATTGTATTTTTAGTGGCCATATCCTTAATCAGTGTTGTCATGGATCCGAAGTGTATTGGTCGACGACCATGATTTAAGTCCATTTTGTACAAAGCATGGGAATTCCTACCTCAGGATGATTCATATATATGTTGTTTGATGTTTTTTTGCAGATTCCTTTCGGCTCTCCTATTCCAACACCCCTTGGCACACATCATTTTGTAAAGGGTTTGGACCATCAATTTCTCTTCTAACCTCACACTTTAGGGGGCATATGTTACACACCAAATTCCCACACTATTAAGAGTGGATTTTACACGCTTTAGTGAGGGAGTGTTTGTCATAATCCCTAGACATGTTAGGAGAGAAATTTATCATATGAAGGTCAAAATACTATGTGCACATATATTATTCATTATTATTTAAAAAATGGAAATTAATTTAGTGTGAGAATCCACCTCACATTTAGTTTCCTAATCTCAAGGAGAAGTTTAGAGTCTCATGGATGGTTGAGATATTTTCTCAAACCAACATCCTAATTTGATGGATCTTGAGAGATATTTTCTCCTTAAAATCCTTGAGATATATATTCTCCCTAAAATCCTTGAGACATATTTTCTCCCTAAAAATCTTAGAGATCCCAATTTAGTGGATCTAGTGAGTGATCTTCTCCATGGTGGTTAAGCCTCCAAATTCTATATAATGAAGGAATTCCAAGGTGAGAGGGAGGAAGGAATCCATTTGAAGCATCATCATCTTGATCTCAAGGAATTCATGCAAGAGATGGATAGGAGAAGCATGGAGGAAGATCTGCATCACATCATGGATGTAAGCCTTTCTTGTTCCTCTTAATAATAATAGCTTGGCCTATTCCCATACTTATGTCTCATTTACTTTACACACGAATGTTTATTCTTGTTTAGTTTAGTTATATTTTACTTTGTTGAAGTAGTAGAAGAGGAAGATTTTTTTGTCTAAGTGCAGGGAGATCATGTTCGAGCTAGGACTAGATCCAACGCTGGAGAAACAAGGAGTAGCAAGGAAAACCTTCAAAAACCATGCGCTCTTCTTTCCTTTTTCTTCTCATTTTCACGTGTGAATAGACAGGAGAAAGGGATTTTATTGTCCACTTGATCTATATTGTCTTAGTCGAAGAAAAATCGACTAAGGGGAGATTAACTTGTCCGCAGGGTAAGATTTCTCACAACATTAGGGGATGGCTCAAGTCTAGACACAATTAGCTTCCTTGACAATCCAACTAGAATAACTGACTAAAGGAAAGGAGAAGCGAGAATAAGTCTGGTGTACCAAGTTTAGGACTGAAGGCCGCCATAAAGATGAATGCCCATCTTTTAGACAGTATTTGATAACTAGAGAACCAAACCCATTACCATGAGGGGGGTACTATGAAATATTTAAGTCATGGGGACGTCATCCAACTAATTGTCCATTGTTATATAAATACCATAGTACACCTTGGAACTTATTTTGTAACTTTTGCAAGTCTGTAGGGTACGAAGAGAAGCATTGTTGTGCATTCGATATGACGAGAGAGTGCACTTCATATATGTATAGAATTTAGGAGGAAAATGTTGCGACAAAAGGAGGTGGTCCATAGTATAACAATCAGAGAGGATTTAATCTAAGAGGTCGGGGAGGGTTTTGTAGAGATAGAGGAAGAGGAAGTTTTGGTAGAGGAGGTAGAGGCACAATAATCTACTATAATTGTAATCAACTAGGACACTTGGCTTATGACTGACCAAAGCCGTGTACAACCTACATGTATTGTAGAGAACTGGATCATGCAACATAAGACTTTCCTCAATTACTTGTGAAGTGGAAGGAAAGAGGGAATCAAAACCAAAACCTGAATCAAAACGTACAAAATATATCAAAAACATTACATGAGGAAGGACCCAAAATAGCAGTTGGCATGCATGGGGGAGCTAAGACATGAGCTAACATGACAAATGGAGGAAGAGTGATCAATGGGTAATGAAATAAGCATGACCTATGCCGACATTTGACCCACAAGAAGAAAAAGAGATATATAAGCATACAAGGAAGGAAATGTTAGGACCAGATTGAATAGCATCGACATCATCTACAACCTCAGAAAGGCCCCTTGAAAAGGAAATTCCTTTGAAAGAATTTATGAGAAGTGGTTTATTATTAATGAAATATGAAACTACATTGAATTCCTTGCACAAAATGATTGATCATTGCATGCAATAAAGCGAATTTCCTACCACGCAGAGGATGTTGAACCAGGCACTGCGCAAAAAGAGGATGAGTGGGGAGTTCAGATTAAGTACGCATATTGGGGATTATGACATGGACCAATTCATGTTAGACTTAGGTTATGATGTAAAAGTTTTGTCGAAACAAACATGGGAAATGATGGGGAAGTCGAAGTTGATTTGGTCTCCCATCTAGTTAAGATTGGTGAACCAACATAAAATAGTACCAATTGTTTGGTTGTTAGGGGGTACCTGTGAATATAGATGAAGTGTGCAATGTAGCATATTTCAAATTCACTGAGATCATGAATGATATTCAACCATATCCAGCACTAATGGGGCTTTAATGGGACTTTGTGTTGGTTGTGGAGCCTGATTATCTTCCTGACTTAGAGGTCTTTTACTTTCAGCCGTGTTTATACCCCATGAAGTATTTACACCCCAGAAGTATGTACACTCTTCCACGTGGGGGAGTGCAGAGGCGGTACCCCCTCTACAGGGTTCGGAGGCAAGCGGGTCCCCAGTGAGGGTTCAGGGGCGAAGCCCCCGAAGAAAAAATTTCCTTGTAAAAGTATATTGTAATTTCATTGTAAATCTAGACCATTCATTATAAGGTCACAGATCTAATGATAGAGATTATGTTAGGGTTTTTTTCCCTAGAAGGAAACCCTCTTTTATGAGGGAAATGTATTGCGGCTATGTATGTTGGCAAGTATTGTATTCTGAGAGAGGAGACTGTGAGAGAAAGAAGAGGAAGTTACAATGGGTTTTGCTGTAGGTTGTACCCCTTCATTTTGCTGGATAATAATAAAGAAAGGACCTGAAAATTTCTCTGATGGACGTAGCCCACACTGGGTGAACCACGTAAATCTATGTCTCTCTTGTATTGTGTATCTTCTGTGTTTTGCTTCCGCATTTGTTTTATTTTATTGCTCCGCGGTCCTGTTTTTCTAACAGGTGGAAAGTATTTTGACCTCGCGATACGTGAAATCTCGATACGCGAAACCTCGACGTGATCTGAGTCGTCATATCGTGGAAGAATCAGGACTGTCAGATTGGAAGTTTTGAAATTTCGGCATTTCGGGAGTCGGGGAGTCAGGGTTGGCTCAATCGCAAAGTCCCGACATGCAAAATCGTGATGCACATTTTTCGTAGGCATGCGGTCACAACCCATGGTCGCGTGGAGGTGAGGCTCGCACTTGGTGCTTAGTCGCGCAGGCAGAGTTTCATAAGGATCAATGGATTTAGAAATATCGATTTCTCCATTAGAGGGTCTACATTTGCTACTGTTGCTAAAGAACAAAGCTCAGAGCTCTGAATCTATAGATCGCGTGCTTGGATATCAAATCCAGCCAGATCGAAGCTAAAGAAGTAGTATACCCCGTGTTTTTCAGTCCGAAGTCACTGAGAGAACTTCGCAGACTTGGTTTTACGCGTAGGAAACAAGTAAGAATGCAAATCCTTAAACAATTCTTTGTAGTCTATTTTTTTTTTCTTTTCAAAGATGGCCACCTCGAGCAATTTAGGACCAACTCAAGGACCGATTCTTCTTGGAAAGAATTATGAGTTTTGGTTTCTTAGAATGAGTTCCTTCTTGCAAGAACAAGAGTGTTGGGATCCAGTGGATCTTGGATACGTGGAACCAAATCTAGTAGACCTTGCTTCCATGACCAACTATTAAGAACCAAATACCAATATAGCATATAAAAACCTCAGAAAAAGTACTCAATGCCTTGAAAAAGATACAATATCAGATAATAAGCCTCTTCGAGGGGGAAACCTTGTTTTACCCCACTTAAATGTTCAGGTACAAGATGATTCAAAATGAAAATGTCTCCTTGGTATATATAGGAGACTAGGAGGTATAATTACAACTAATGGCCTAAAGCTGACATAAATAAAACAACATTACTAATATAATATGCCCCAATTAAGGGGTAATGAGCCAATNCAGTTTTCATTCATTCATTATTCATCACAAGCCTAATTCTCTTTTATGATAGTAGGGTCTTATTGTAGACAACAATATTCAGGGCTGAATCACATCATTCAGACACTTGTTTTTCAGAGGTGTTGATCTATCTTTGATAGTCTAGGCTTGCCTGTTTGTGAATTAATTTTTATAACTGACAAAGGCTATTATGCAAAGTTGAGTGGGAAACAATCTGTGGCAAGCTGATCCAGCTTCTAGAGTTCAGTTTTGCTGTTCTATCAGAGGTCCTTTTGTATGTTCCATCGGGGATGTCTAAGTTTGATTTTGGTCCAAAATTTCTGCATGAACTTTTGTAAAGAAAATGACTCTTTGGTGAATCTGAATGGAATAAATGATTGCTTTATGTCTCATCTGTCTTTATTATCATCTTGGTGACTTTACTTCTATCTTTACATTTATTTCAGCAACTGATATGTTCAGAAAATTACATAAAAATTAAATTTCCAGCAAGTTTTTTGTTGATAAAAGACTAGCCTAAGCACTCGTAATTAATACTTGTGAGTTAGGATGCTATTTTTGTTGGCTATAGAAATAGGGTGATATTCCCATCTACTTTTATCTAGCCAAGCAAAATTTTAAAATGATTGAGTAAGATCATTTCATATCTTTTCCTCAACATTTATTTGGTGACCATACTGGGGAGATCTTCTATATCTCTCTCGGTTAATTTTTATACTTGATTTTCATCATTACATCTTTATTTTCTGAAATTGATTCTTTGATTGCTTTTCTATTAATGACCGTTCCTGTTACGAGACAACCCAATCTTGATCCCGGTCTCCAAGACCAGACCAACATTTCTTTGAACTTGTTTCATACTATTTTAGACACTGTTAGGACTCGTGCTGAGCTTAACTATTCTTGGGCAGAGATTTAACAAGATATTGGAGGCTAGACATAGACAACCTAGAAATCAACAATAACCCTTTTTGTTTCTTCAAGTTTTGGCCTTTCTTTCATGTCCTTAGATTCTCGTGCTTCTAGAAGAAGAAGTGGCTTGTCACCCAAAGTCAATCCTATTGCTGAAATAGGAAGAAGGAATGTTGTGTTATCTTTCCAACAAAGTTCTCTAAGGAGAAGTTTATCTGATTCATCGAGCTCGTCTTTCTTTCCCTCATCTCTCATCCACAAGATGGCATCTAGTGGTGGATCTGGTGGCATTGGAAGTGCTCCATCTTCTCAATATTCATCATCATCAGTGATTGGTAGATTATATAGCCACCATATCCCTATCCAATCCACTACAAACCCCACCAAAGTCATAAAAAAGTATGGTCTTTTTTAGTTCAAAGAAGATGCCACAACCACACTGTGGCATGTACCCTCTCCTCTTAACCTAACACCTGCTACTCTTGAACTTTTGAAGTTTAAGGAGCATTTGCCTAAGTTTTTGGGAAATAAAACTGTTAGTAGAAACGAACACATGGTGGCATTTTCTAATTCTTGTCATAACATAGGGGCCAACGATAATGACACTTGCATGCGCTTGTTCGTCAATTCTTTGGAAGGAAAGGCTTTGGCTGACTTATTTGACCTTTCTCCTAAGATTCTATCTACTTGGGAGGAGTTAATATACTGGTTCTGATCCACTTATGGGCAATCTAAAATTCCAACCGATAAGTTAAGGGAATACAATAATGTTACCTACAAGGAGGGTGAGACCATCAAGTCTTTCAACTTGCGTTTCACCAAGTTGTACAGTCAAATCCATGAACTTATTTGCCCTCAGAACCAAGATTATTTCATGCATTATTACAATGAATTTCCTTCCCCCTACCATCATAGGCTTGGAGAAAAGGCCATTGATAATCTCGGTTCCGCCCTACATACTTGCTTAGAGTATGAAGAACAACTTGAAAGAACTGGTCTTCCCAAGGGAGAATCAGTTAGACAAACATACATGTCTTGTCTCTTGCAACTAGTACAAGATATAAACAATCACATGATAACATTCGAGCGAAGGGGCACACTATCCCCTCTCACCCATGGAGCTTCATCTTCTACTGCACCCCCGTTTAGAAATCTGGTTGAAAACAATTTTCATCCTAAATCTATCCTGTGTCGGAGTTGGTGTAACTTTTGCGAGGAACACCACGAAGAAACCACATGTGAGGTAAAGAAGAGTGCCAGAGATAATATCTTTGGTAAAAGACCAGAATCTACTATTTATGTCCTAGATTTCGCAGAGCTAGAGGATGTCATGGTCATCAACACTAGGAACAAGGCCTATGCTCCCAAAGGAAAATTTGATCCTCCCTGCAGTTCTTCTAGCCCGAGATCATCCTCAACTGCTGCTGCGCTCTAGGTTCCTAAGGTCCCTGAGAGTCAAAGAATCACTCCCCCTCTCCCCTCTTCAAAATACAATATCTTGAATCAATTGGCCAACATCAAAGCAGATGCAACCCTCCTAGACATGGTTGTCATCCTTGAACAACATATGCGTTTGAAACAATTCATGGAAGGAAAATCTTCCATTGTAGCCAATCTTTCTGAAGAGGTAAATGAAGATGATTCTTCTGTAAATAAAGTAGGTGTACATAACTTTAGATACCCTATAAAAAATCCCCCTTTTTATATTTCTATAAATATTATGGATAAGATTGCCCATTGTTTCCTCGTTGATGGTGGTTCGGGCCCCATATTGATGTCGAAGATTATTATGGAAGAGCTAGGCTTGTCTTGTACAAATGAAAACGTCAGAAGCATGCTCTCCTATAATAGTCTACAACAAACAACCATAGGTGAGATTAAGGATGTGACCTTGGTTTTATGCGCTCATCCTAAGATAAGGACAACCCTCAACATTTAGGTGATTGATATGTCTGTAAGCAATTAATCAATTATCTTGGGGAGATATTGGCAAGCCTTAATAGGTGGATACCTCTCGCTCAACGAGACTCATTTATCTATTCCTTGGAATGGTAAGAATATTATAGTCCCTAGAGAGGGAAGAATTTCACCCTACATAGAGAGTGTTCCGTAATCTAGCGTAAACTATATCGAAGAAGACCTAGGAGTCTATTCCATATTTTCTAAAGAGGATAATATTCCTTTGGAAAGAATTGATTTAGATGATGATATGTGGCATATTCACTTTGATGGTTCACACTCTAATGAGGGTAGTGGGGCTGGCATTATCTTGGTTTCCCCTATAGGAAAAGTTCATAATCTCTCTTACAGGTTAGAGTTTGCTTGTACAAACAATGCCGCTGAATTCGAAGATTTATTGTTAGGCATTGAGAACACCCTTAACCTTGGTTGTGGCCACCTTTCAGTTTTCAGAAATTTCGATCTTGTTGTGAATCTAATGCGTAAGATATGCTCTCCTAGAAATAGGCTGATGGAACGATACTCCAAAACTGTTTGGGCACTTGTCTCTAACCTTCTATCTTTCAACATCACTCACGTTAAGAAGGAGTTGAATTCAATAGCTGATCGGTTAACTGTCTTTGCAGCCTCTCCTAATCAACAAATTTTGCCTCACATGCCTAATTGTTCTTTTTAATCTCTACATCGTCCATATATTCCTGACAATGAAATCTCTTGGAAGGCCCTCCCTAATTATGAGAGAATTTGTGCTGTCATTCAAGATGAACCTCCTAAGCCCGAGGAGATTATATCCATAGAAAATCATAAGATTCCTGAAGAATTGACTCCTCTTGAGAGTTCGTCTTCATTGAGTGATGTAAACAATAAAGAAGAGGATTTACGAAGGAAGGTGGTTGAAGCCATGTCCATAAACATTAAGACACCTGAATCTTTAAAAAATGTTAAAATGAATGTCCAATGTTCTGATAAAGAAGTAATGAAGTCCACCGAGCTACTCGATAGATTTTCAAATGTTTTTTCTTGGTATTATGAGGAACTTCGTGGTTTTGATCCTAGTCTTATTCAACATACTATGAAACCAGCTAGGCAAAAATAAGGACTTGTTAACCTTGCGCTTAAAGCAGCCTTTCAGAGGGAGTCAGAGAATTTCTTAAGGACCGGGCTTAATTTTTCAGTCCACCTTGAATGGGTTTCCGACTAGGTATCTATTTCAAAGACCACAAATCATACTAGAACCTGCATTCATCTTCTCTCCTTCAGTCAGGATATTATATGAAATCCTTCTCCCCCCTTCCATACAAGAATGATTTTGCAATAGGTTGTAGAGTTACAGTTGAAGCCCTTGGTGAAATTCTGGGTTACAATAAAATCAAGGTAGAAGGGGAAAATGTTTACAAAACCACTTTTATTACTAATTGCGATACTATGTCTTACAAATTCCTTCCTCCTTGCTTACTTGATGCAAGTACCACCTTTAAAATGCCCATACACACAACTTTCAATGAATTGGTCAGTCTCCATGCTTATCTTGATGATTTAATCATGTGCGTCAAAGGGATGCTAATTACATAAGAATTTCAAGTTTTGAGTGTTGGTTGTGGAGCCTGATTATCTTCCTGATTCAAAGGTCTTTTACTTTCAGTAGTGTTTATACCCCATGAAGTATTTACACCCAAGAAGTATGTACACTCTTCCACGTGGGGGAGTGCAGAGGGGGGGTACCCCCTCTGCGGGGTCCGGGGGGGCTATCCCCCCGGCTGGGGGGTCTGGGGGAAAGTGGGCCCCCAAAGGAAAAATTGCCTTGTAAAAGTATATTGTAATTTCATTGTAAATATGGATTGTTCATTATAAGGTCGCAGATCTAACTGTAGAAATTATGTTAAGTTTTTTTTTGCCTTAGAAGGCAACCCTCTGTTATGAGGGAAATGTATTGCATCTATGCATGATGGTGAGTATTGTATTCTGAGAGAGGAGACTGTGAGAGAAAGAAGAGGAAGTTACAA
>SNQJ01S0002706.1:55006-82990 GCA_010110895.2 Picea sitchensis | reverse complement strand
TAAAAGTATATTGTAATTTCATTGTAAATATGGACCGTTTATTATAAGGTCGCAGATCTAACGATAGAGATTATGTTAGGGTTTTTGGCCCTAGAAGGCAACCCTCTTTTATGAGGGAAATGTATTGTGGCTATGTATGTTGGCGAGTATTGTATTCTGAGAGAGGAGACTGTGAGAGAAAGAAGAGGAAGTTACAGCGGGTTTTGCTGTCAGTTGTATCCCTTCATTTTGTTGGATAATAATAAAGAAAGGACCTGGCAATTTCTCTGGTGGACGTAGCCCACACTGGGTGACCATGTAAATCTGTGTCTCTCTTGTATTGTGTATCTTCTATGTTTTGTTTCAGCATTTGTTTTATTTTATTGCTCTGTGGTCCTGTTTTTCTAACACTTTGACAATCAAACAATTATTAATATGAAGAAAAGGGAAATGGTATTTGAATTAGGGGAGTTGAAGGTTATCGCACTGTTGGATCCGATAGAAGGAAAGAGGTATAGCGAACTAGCTAAAGGGGAAAAAAATGATAACCTATATAATATGACTGCACGAATGGATGACTACGGTAATCCAATTGCAGATGGTGCCCTAAGTTGGAGAAGATTTAGCTCATGTGTGTCATAATCAAAGGAAGATCTAGTAAATTTGTTGTGAGTGGGAAATCCCCCTACAGACTAGCACTTAGGGTTTTATTATGCATGCAGAAAAGACCTAAAGATTCCTACTTTCTATCGTCGTCCCGGACCTAATCCCCATTATTCTTAAGAAAATACATAGTTAAGAAGATCAAGTGAGCATACCTTATTTCGAGCGTTTGATATCGATCCTTCTTCACGTTTGATCGCTCTTTGACTGCAGCTCTCCTCCCAAGGCTGACCTGCATTCACACAAAGCAAACAAGGAAATCCACATGCATTTGATATATAGATTAATGGGTTAGAGATTCAGTCAACATGTATGCAATAAACCATGAAAACCTCATATGGTGGGATGGGAAAAGTACTTCTTTATTATTAACTTCAACAAATCAACTTACAATGATGAAGTCGGCCACTGCTCCACGAACCTAGTCCTAGGCTCCTCTTCAACTGTCCTCCAACTTCTTTGCTCTATATTTCTCTTTGCACAAGGATGGCTAAAGGTTGGGACAAAGGGAATGCGCAATCAAGTATAGTTTCTTTACTATGATTCTCCTCTTCCAAATGGGACCCCTAACCCTTCTTTTATAGGCTAGAAAAAGCTAGGTATTTGGTCGAACCCTCGGCCATGCATGGCCGAAAGGTTTAGTTAACTCACACAAAGTTGTGTGTTCTGTCAACAACTTTCCTTTTTTCATGTTTTTGTAGGTACACCCGAGATGTTTTGGGTTAGCTAGTGTGTACACGCATGCAGTAATGGAGCAGGGCGCGTGGGCCTTTATAAAAGGTGTTTTTAAGAAAATTTGTTCAACAGTGTTTTGGAAAAGAAGGAATCGGAGATGGCTTGATGCTAGGTAAGCATGTCTGGTGAAAATTAGGGTTATAACAAATGCCCCCTAATGTGTGAGGTCAAAAGAGCATCTAATGGCCGAAATACATTAACAATCTTCACCAATGTGCTGAACAAGTGAGCCCAGGGACCAGAAATCAGGAGGTGTCATCTGCAAAAATAACAATTGTCTCACCGAGGCGGGCATACCCATGCTTGGGATAAAATAAAATCATGGCTACCAATCAAATACACTATAGATCCATGTCATATAACTATATAAAGTGTAGCCGCGAACAATACATATCAGAGCTACATCTCGAAATCAAAAAGATATACGTGTAGAGTATCCATCTTCTTAGAAGCTGCTAAGGCCTGATGGCTAGAGATGAGGTCTTTAGAGCTCGAGCAACAACTTAAAAATCTTCAAAACTCGGGTAGGAGTCTAATATGAGTGTACGACTTCACTACCCAGAGGTCTTCGACAGCTCGTCGGTCATGGACTAGAGAATCTTGATGATCAGATTGAAGGCTTCATTGATTTCGAACAAAGACTTGATTGGACGTTCAGGATGGACAGGTATGAGGGCAAGAGACAAATTGCAGAGGGGTCGACTTAGGATTGGTAAAAACTTCCCTTGCACAATAGCACGACAAATGATGAGACTCAGGCAGCATGGCATTAACATAAGTTTACGAGGTAGGAGGCAATGCAAACTCTCCATATGTTTGGAAGAATAACCAAACAAAGGAGGACACAGCTCTATGTAGCGGGAACAACTTCCTAAGGTTGTATTAAATCCTAGAGTTTGATGAACAAACAGATAGATGTGCTTTATCCAAGGGCAACTCATTATGCTTCCAATAAAGAAAATACTTTTCCCTTCCTCTTTTTGGAGTATATTTGATATTTTTTTTTCTTTTTCAATAATTTTGGAAAAAGAATAAAAGAATGTTACGTTACAAAGGAGGAACGAGTGTTGCAAAAATATAAGTTCAAGGCACGGGGACAAGACTGATGTTCAGAGTAAGGACACTCGGAAAAAATCCTCCAAGGGCCAAAGGTGTCAAGACGCAGAGGCAAAGTGCTACAGGGCTTGCGTATAAGGCGTGCTTTAGATGGTTCAGTTGAGAGAAACATGGAGCCGACATTAGGCCAAAAGCCGCAGGTATGCAAATGTGATTAATAAAACACACAATGGTAACGTCTTTCAATGTGAGTTTAACAATCCCAGAGAAGGTAAGCTCAGCGATTTTTCATATTTAGAGAATCTAAAAAAACGTAAAAGGAGACTCGACTGGGGTACCTTTTTTGAAGGTAGTCTAGTCGGTTCGAAAAAGGGGTAAACTAGCACTGACAAGATGTCTATTCAAAACTATTTTAACAAGTGTGATAAAGAAAAGATCACTCGGCCATTTTTTCATTTTTAAGGAGTCTGAAAAAAGATTAACTATGGACTCCGTCGGGAATGTTCTTCTGGACCATTTTAACGAGTGTGAAAGAATAAGGTCACTCGGCGATCTTTTCAATTTTAGGGAGTCTGAAAAGATCTTAACTATGGACTCCGTAGGGGTTCCTTTTTTGTAAATTTAGACCCTCAGGCCCGAAAAAGGGTTAAAATGATACCTGAGAGTACTCTTCTAGAGAACTGAAGTTCCTTAGAGTATACCTTTGTTTGTACAGTTGATTGTCCGGACCAAAAAAGGGATAAACTACCGTCGGGCAGACATGAATTTCAAATTTCAGTTTAACGAGTGTGAAAGGCCACAAGATCGCTCGTTAATCTTTTCATGTTTAGAGGGTCTGAAAAGGGATTAAAAGAGGACCCGTTATGTCTTTTGGGAGTCCCGAGGGTGAGGTCAAGAGTGAAAAGGAATCATGCAAATGAGGCTCAAACTCATAATCATGAAAAACAACAAGGACTCCCGAGCCTACAATGATTAGAGATAACATGGACACCATAATGCAACTAGGATCTACCTAGGTCATCCATGTTTCGGTAAGATCTACCACCAACTCGCGACACTTCTAAAGCAACAATGATGGTTCTGTGTCACAACTTGATGGGATCAATCCTATGGAAAAGGGATAAAGACAACGAGATACAAAAGTCAGGGTGGAAACCTAACCTACATGCTCAAGTTGATCATCTGATATTTTTCCACTGACTGTCAAAAGTTACCCAAAACTCCAAATAAATGTCCTGATACCTGATCATACCCTTCCAATGCAACTCCTGAATCACTCTAAATGGTTTTTGGTTTAGATAAAATGATAAGGGGGGCCAAAAAAGTGACAAAAAGAGGCCAAAAAGTCTATAAATAGAAGCTGGCAGCTCATTATCACCATTGTTGATTTGGAAATTGACTCTGGAGCAAAAAACACCCTTTGATAAAAGTAGTGATTCTGGGAGATACAGTGGATGAAACAACCATCTGTCTGGACCAAGTAAGTATAAACTCTCTCCTCTTGCAATTTAAATATTTATTTATGCTTTGGGTTTCAAGTTTTGGGGGGGCGTCGACCTTCAAAAGGTCATCCCTAGGTCCACATGGGTTGCCTTATGACAGGCGGCGTGTACATTTGGGCAGAGTAAAAACTGCACGTGTGTACACGTGACTGTCATCATTACAGCCTGCGTGGACCCCCTTATTGAATGAAAAAATTTAAGAAAAACAAGGGTTAACCCCCCTGAAGTTGGTGTTTTGCAGGATGTATGTTCACTAGAGGGAAAGAGAGCATGAGGAGGTTAGTGAGTTGGTCGAGGAAGACCCCAATGTTGTGGCTGCCTTAATGCAATGTGGGCTTCTCAAGTTCTTCTTATGTCTTTTTATGTGGGCACAACCTAGGCTATTGAATGCCTTGAGTGATTATTGGCATCCTGATGCAGAGGCCTTTATGTTAGAGGGGTAGTCACTGGTGCCTACAACAGAGGACATATATTTTTTGACTGGCCTCTCTAGGAGAGGGGAACCAGTCAACTTCTGGACATTTCCTTCAGGGCCTCATAACATATCGGAATTGGTAGGACTTTATTGTGAGGCTGGTACAGACCAATCGAGCTCACAAGTGCCCATAAGCAAGATCACTGACTTATCGCTGCAGGCGATTGTGTTTCTTATTGCGCAGATGAATGGTTCTATGGCTCTACATCAGGCATTCCGTGCATAGATGAATTGTGCATTCCAATGCTTAAATGCACAAATATTTGATTGGAGCACTACACTGCTAGATTGTATGAAAAGGCAGCTGACAGATTGTCGGTCGCGGATGCAAAGGAACTTCGGGTTTGGGACCATTCTATGCTCTTTCTTCTTTGAAAGAGTTCTAAGATTAAATCCTCAAGTAGTGGTACGAGGACATCAGGCCTCTCTTCCTGTAGTTTGTAGTTGGGAAATGTTACTGCCACGACGGGGTGGTGGAAGGATGATTGAGTCCTTTGATGATGATTTCTTCGCATGGTTGTCGCGACAGATCCCAGTCATAGAGGATTACCCTTATGTTGGGATTGATTTCTCGAGAGATCCTGAGATACCAGTACCTCCTGGTGAGGAGCGAGGAGAGATGGGTAAGTTTACATCATTGTTTTGTTGTTGTTTTGTTTTGTGAAACATATGTAATTTTTATTTTTATTTATTTATTTTTATTTTTTTTATACAAGAGTATTTGACGGATATTTGTCTATTGTGTGCAGATGTGGGACCAGTGTGACCAACGGAATATGCGAGGAACATGTGTCATCCTCGGCTAGGGGCTGCACCTGCCGCCACAAGGGGACCAACAACAACAGGAGAGCTTCCAACTAGGGAGGCTGAGAGGGTATTGAGACGAGTCAAGCAAAAATTTACCTCGCTCACCCGCATGGTCCCTATGGTAGAGATTGAGGATTTGCCACCATCTATGCAACCTCATGTAGTGGGGGCACCATGGACGTGGGTCCGATTCTTTCGGTGTTTGGCAAACATTGTTGATCAGTACAACAAGGCCCACAGGCCCTGACCTTAGTTAGACTTTTCATGTGCCGAGAGCACTACTTGTATATATTTTTTGAGGGCATAAGCCCCATGACTCGTTATTGGTCATACTTTTGAGGCGCTTGCATCCACCTATGTACTCCGGTGACTATGATATTATATATGGATTTTTATGTCTTTTTGTGTCTTATGGATCATTTTTTTCCTTTAAAAATGTATTTACATGTTTATGTGTATATGCTTTCATATTTGTGTGATATGCCAATCTAAAATTCGATTAGCTAGAGTATCTGTAATTTGGTTTAATCTACTGGGAACATGAAAATATGTAATATAATCAAAGCTTCGTTCTAAGAGATGTACCCTAAGGAATCATTGGTGTAAAGTCGGAACATGAACCCGGTAGACTCTATTTAACTGCGACACAACCAGCTAAGTGTCTAAATAGACCTAGAGATGAGAGATACCAAATGACAAGGCATCACAAAGAAGCTCAATAACTGCACTGTACTCAACGACATTGTTTGTGGTGTCACCTAAGAATATACCTCCGGAAGATAATAATTGGCCTCGAGGTGTAAAAATTACCCAAGCTGCGGAGGCAAGCCTCCGAGTGTGCCGGATAGCACCGTCTGCGTACCCAATGAACACCTCAGATTCACGTGAAATATGCCACAGTGACAAAGGATAAAATCAAAAAATACATGTCCATAATACTAAAAGAAACTAGAAAGTAATAGTACAAAGACTATACATATGTTACAAAAAGTTACCCATGGTGACTTGCCTATGAGTAATACTTCTTGAGGTAGATCCCATTTCTAGGCTCTACCAAAGAATTCCCTTCAAATTCAACGAGACGATAAACACCCTTTTTTAGAACCTCTTTTATGATGAAAGGTACGAACCACATGGGTATGAATTTTCCTACCCCCAGGGGGTCCTTATCTTGGTCATAGACCAGGACAAGGTCGCCTTCAAAGAAAATCCGAGGACAAACGAACCGATCATATTGACACTTGAATTTATGTTTGTGAGCCTCATTGGCTAGGGCCACATCACGACATTGCTCATTGAGCCACGCAAGGTATAATAACGGTTCTTCAAGTGGATAAGTATCTGGCAATAATTGTACTGCCAACTTTAGGGACGGGATCTGACATTCGATAGGCAAGACTGCTTCCAGCCCGTAAACGAGTTGGAAAGGTGAGAAACCAGTTGCAGTCTTAACAAACATTTGGTAAGCCCATAATGCCGAGTATAACATCAAATGCCAATTTGACTTGGTCAAGTTGATTGTTCGTTGTAGGATGGTCTTAAGAGATTTATTTACAGCTTCCACCTGACCATTTGCTTGGGGGTAGTAGGGTGAAGAATGTTCTTTCTGAAACCAAAGCTTTGATGCTAACTTGGTCATCATTTGGTTCTGAAAGTGATTTCCATGGTCAGTGACAATCTCCCTTGGGAAGTCGAACCTTGCTATTATCTCGTTGAATAAAAAGAGAGTCGCAGTCTCTCCATCATCTTTAAACATTGGCATAGCTTCGACTCACTTCGTGAAGTAGTCTATGGCTACGATGATATAACAGTGCCCTCTTGCTAAAGGAGGGTTTCATGTAGTGTAATCAATCCCCCACTTGGTGGAGGGACCAACTATGATGACAAGAAACATAGGAGAGGGATGTGCCCTCATCTTCCGAGAGAAGATCTGACACGAGTGGCACTTCTTGACAGATTCGATACAATCTTTGATTAGTGTCGGCCAGAAGTAACATGCTCGTAAAATATTTTTGTTTGTTTCCAACCCAGACAAATGACCACCACATGCTCTGGTATGGCAATCGTTAAGAATGATAACTACTTCTTCGTGAGTGAGACATAGGCATAGGATGCAGTCTACACCTCTTCGATACAACGTATCATCGAGTATGAGATAATTCTTATCCTGATGGCGTATACATCGACGCTCGTCATGAGAAGAAGAGGTGGGGCACTTCAAAGTCTGGAGATAGATAAGTATATCTTTGTACCAAGGATCCAAAGATGTGATCAAAAACATATCTCCTCTGATAAGCGACTCTTTAGGCACAACATCACCTGACTCAACCGAAAGTTCTGAAATAAGTTCTGCGAAGACCAGTCACTTTTTGGATTTCGCTGAAATGAAATCTAAGTCAAACTCCTGGAGGACGACTATCCATATACTGATATTTTCGCTTATTACCTATCATGTCAACATGTACTGGAATGGATTCATGATAGAAATGATGGTGGTCTTGCGAAATAGAACATAATGATGGAACTGTTGAACAACATGGACTGCTGCCAACATAAGTTTTTCGATATGAGAATAATTGAGTTCCGGTCCTACGAGGCCTCCGCTCAGGTAATAAATCACATATTCTGAGAACAAGTCATCTTTCTAAACTAATACCATGTTGTTGGTTGACTCTGCTGCAACCAGGTATAATAAGAAATCTTTGTTATAGTTAGGTGGCCAAAGCAGAGGAGCAGTCGTGAGGGAATGTTTCAACGTGTCAAAAGAGTGTTGAGCGGCATCATCCCAATGAAAAGGAATGTCTTTCTTCAGTAAGTGCATAAATCCCTTTGTGATCTTGACATAGTTGGTGATGAAACGTCTTAAAAAATTTGCCTTGCCCTGTAGACTCTGAAGTTGAAAGATTGTGCGTGGGGGAGGAAATTGAATTATTACCTCAACCTTGAGAGGAGCAACCATGATCCATGTTGTTGACACTATGAAACCTAACAAACATCTTGATGTTACGCAAAAACTGCACTTGTTTGGATTCAAGCGAATTTGGAAGTAGTGACAACGCTCAAAGACAAGTTGGAGGTGTAAGGGATGATCCGTTCTCTTGTGAGATCAAGATGCTAAATCATCTAAATAGGAATCGACTATATGCTTGAGGTCATGGAAAGAAAAAGACAGGGCCCGCTGAAAGGTCGCTCCAGCATTTTTGAGACCAAAGGGCATCTTACAATATGCGAATGTACCCCATGGACAAATGAATGTCATTTTGTGTTGATCTTCGGGTTTGATTTGTATTTGATTATATCCCGAAAAACCATCCATGAAAGAGAAGGCCTCCCAACCCGCACATTCATCAATTATTTGGTCAATGAATGGTGTGGGAAAATTATCTTTTGGACAATCCTTGTTCAAATCACGGAAGTCTATACATACACAAATCGTGCCTTGTTTTTTATTGACTGGCACAGGATTTGACACCCATTGCGTCAAATGGATAGGATAGATAAAACCGGCTTTTAACAGTTTCTCAACTTCAACCTTAATGGTTGTTGCTTTCCTGGGATTAACTGGATGAAGCTTCTGCCAAATAGACTTGGCATCTGGATAAGTTGTGATTTCATGTTCGACTATTTTTGGATCGATGCCTGGCATTTCCTTGTAAGACCAGGAAAAAACGTCACGGAATTCTTTAAATAGATCTGTGTAGATTTGAATCTCTCCAGGGGAGTAATCAGCTCCAACGAAAATATTCTCCATGATGCCAGGGGTTCTGGAGATATTGATCGGTATGGTTTTAGTGATGGTTTCCATATTACCCTTAGCATAGACCTCATGTGTAGCTAAGGGATTAATAGGACAAGACCTATCTCCAGTCATAGTTAAGGTAAATTCTCCAGCTTTGATTCTACTTAACTCTGGGAGGAAGTATGATCTGTGATGAAGATCATCCTAGGGTTTGTCTGGACTAGTCATTGCTTCAATTACTGCTTCGTCGGAGGGAAAGACTAAGTCTAACAAATCAGTGTCAGTGAGAGAACCTTGAGCCCAAATAGGCTCTAGAAGCAGATCTAACTCTTGTGCACGAGTTGGATCTATATTGGATGAAGCTTGTTGGACTAAAGAGTACGCTACTTTATCTACGGACAAGGGTATGTACATGCTTGGGTGCCCTGTCCCATCCATCATGGACGATGGGGAAGGAAGTATCCACGGATCGTTGAAGTAAGTCATGCGAAACGACGAAACTTGGAAAACCTCAACCTTATGGTGGTTGGATATGAACTTGACATCGTCTTGAGGGGGCGGGTAATCGAAGGTACCCATCAAATATGGGCACAAACCAACCCCTACGTGGACTACGCTTGGTTGAGGATTATCAATCATCAGGACTGCAGAGACCCCCAATGAAGGGTCAGGTCTGGAGAAAGACAATTGATCAATGGTCACAATCCGGTCCTCATGTGAAAACAACAAGACCCAAAAAACTGTAGCAACCACTGCTTGCATGGCATAAGTCCAACTCCTTCCTAACAAGAGATTGTAGTCGAGGGACGTGTCGACTACTTCTACCTCGATGCACACAGTCTTCCCTCCTAACTGCACGGGGAAAGATGGAATGATACCATGTGGTCGGAACGAACAACCGTCCAAAGCAGTGAGAAGAGTAGGTGACAGAGACAAAATGGGTTGGCCAATAGCCTTCCAACATGCCAATGACATAACGCATGTCGAGGCACCCTCATCAACCACCGTGCTGAAAATATTTCGACTAAAATTTTTCATGAGGTGAGCCACTACTATCTGAAACGCTACGTGGTAAGGCAGACAAGGTTTTAAGTCAGTTGTATCCAACATGATGGTACCCGGATTATAAGTCTCGGTAGATCCTAAAGCAGTTAACAAAGCTTTCCTCTGGGAAGGGAAGCTTTGGAGGACCTCCAAAGAGGACATCGCACAAGGGGTTTGAGACAAATCCTCCACCAAAGAATAGTTTTGGGCGGCCCTTGTGTTTGGGTTGTGAGAAGATTTTTTGAACGTGCCTTTTGGGATGCATGTCATTGTTTCGCCCAAAGTCTTCTCAATCTATAGAGGAAGAGATGGGAGTTTGACTTCTTTTCCCTTCTTAGAAGTGCTTGATTTACTGTAGTCATGTGATCTAGTTGATATAAAAGCATCACCCTTCATCATATACACATTTGCGGATGCGGGATTGTTCGAAGACGGAGAGGGTCCTTGACTGCCCCCTTCTGCGCTTGTAGAGGCTTGGGTTAGGATTTTCCCATGATGAAATGGATTGGTTAACACAACAGGTTATTGTTGTGTCATAAACTTTTGGGCCTCTGCAAGCCGAGGACATTGGTGGGTTGGGTGGTCTTCTGCGCATAGGTTACATGGATACCTCACCTTCCGTTTCTCAGTGTTTCCCCCACCAACATTATTAGTGGGTTTCTTATCCCCCCTTACCCTTCTTTCATTATTTTTTCTTTCCTTCAGGCTGTTGGGTTTCCTTTGGATTTGTCGATTGCACTATGTGTACATCCGACGTTTTAGTAGAGGGAGTAGCCAAAACAGTAGTTTGGTTGGCCGATGTGTGTTGTATATACAATTGTTGCAATTGCTTCGTCAGTTGCTCAAC
The DNA here is from genome assembly GCA_010110895.2 of Picea sitchensis. Lineage (NCBI taxonomy): Eukaryota > Viridiplantae > Streptophyta > Pinopsida > Pinales > Pinaceae > Picea > Picea sitchensis. The sequence goes on along the minus strand of SNQJ01S0002706.1, from coordinate 72,143 downwards.
GGGCTTTGTTTGTGCTGAACCAACAATACCATCGACATGGGGTCTAGCTCTCAATCTGGTTTTATCAATTATTGAGCATGGCGCATCTAACAAGATCTCGTATAATAAACTGGACTGAGAATAGATTAGCTCAAGATATTGAGCTCTCATGATGGTGTCTTCTTCGGAAAATACTCCCGACGTTGCGACATCTTTGGATAATTGTGGGACCAAAGACTTAAGGAACCACTCGAGTAGGAATGCTGGTGGGACTGGCACCTTACTTAAACTCTTTCGGTGTCTCCATTCTTGGATGTGATCAGAGATATGGTCTGCTTTTGTCTGTGCGAAATTGGCTAGCAATTTTGTGTCAGCGTCATATCTCACAGGTAATTGGAAATGGTTTAGAAAATCCATTGCCAATTCACCAAAGGAAGAGTATCTTGAGCGGTCGAGCTCAATGTACCATTTCGCGACACTCCCAATGAGAGTACGTTGAAACAATTGCAACTGCAAAGAGTCATCTTTCAACAAGTTAGATGAGCACCAAAGATGGAAGGTAGTCACATGATCTCCTGGATCTTTGTTAGGCTTGGCTTCGAACTTTGGTATGTCCGAAGGAAACTTCGTCGGCATAGGGTGCCAACGTGGATCATGATAGATAGGGTCATTCAACAACCTTGTCAAGTCTAGCAAATGCAAGGTTTCTAGGAATGGTAGTTTGGGTTGTTGGTGATAACCTAGGAAAAAGGGACCTGGAGTTTGACTGGCACCAGGCTGCCAGGAAAATTTCAGCTACTGGCCTGGGTTCTGGTAAAAACCATGGCCATGACCAGCGTATGGATTCTGCGTGTGAGGAGACATCATCGGCTGATTCCCAAAATAGGACATAGATGGTTGGGTGTGTATTACATTTGGAGGACTTTGGGAAGGGTTTCCCCATACTGATCCCATGGGGATAGGCATAGTACCTTGTCCGGGGTTCCATTGATTGTGAAGAGAATTGCCCCAGATCGACATTCCTGATGAGGGAATGGATCCCTGCCAAGAATTCCAAGCCTCTGATGTGGAAGAAGTTCTTGGGTTTGCCAACTGTGCAGGAATAGTACCCTGCATAGGAATAGGTTGTTCGAAACCGGGATTGCCCCCAGTCGGGAAAGTAGCTGACGAGAAGGCGTTGTTACCAAACACATCGAACAAAGAAACCATTTTTGATCCTACCAGCATATTATGCGAAGGTGGTCCTTGAATCCCTGCTCCAAATAAACTATGGTGTGCAAGTGGCCTGGCGGATTGTTGATGCGTTCCCCCGAGCGAAGGGGACGAAGGAGGTATATGACCTCCCCCATAAGGGAAAGTGTTAAAAGGAGCTTAAGTGCCCCTCATGTGGCCTTGCAGAGTATCGTTAGAGCTCCCTTCCCCTAGACCTAAAGTCTATGAAGTGGAGTAGGAAAGTATAGGACTTGTACCTGAGCTAGGCATCTCGTATGAGAACAGAGGGTCTGTCGCACTTGGTGTGAAAGGGGTTGTGGTCGTCGCCATAGACAGGATCGGACCACTGTACGAGGTAGAGTCAGTCGAGACCATGGTGGCTCAGACCGGTGACGGTGGGTTAGGAGGTGGAAACTCTCCTGTGGTGACAACCATAGTGGGAATTGAAGAATTCCCAGAAGGAATGACAAGATTTGTTTCCATTGCTGTGTGGGACACTATCTGGCACTCGTAAGGGTGAATCGGTATGATGATGGGTGCCAAAATATCAGTGGTTGGATTTTCAAGTGGAACAAGATATTTTGCTCCAAAGTCTAAAACGGTTGTTTCCTCCGGATGTTGGTCGGGCACAATTTATTATGACCTGGTCGCTTCAAAAGACCCTTGTTGGTCTAGATTTCGCCTTAGTGGTGGCGGAGGTGGCTCCAGTGAAACCGGTGATAGGCCCAGAAGCCTTTGTGACTGGTAGAGCTCATGATCATCCACTATGTGAGAAGATCAAAGACACTATAGGGATTTCTATTCATTCAAAGAACAACACACACTAAAAAAGTCCCTACACGATAAAACAAGCAAACACTAAACTAATTGGAAGAACAGTTACAATAACCAACACTAGAGCAACTTACCGGTGAAAGTGAAACTCGAACACAGAAGCACCCTTCGGGTATACTCTGCAAAGTGTGGCCTGATGTTTGTCCTAGGTATCATGGTATACCCTCGTAGTCACCTGTGTATGTCTCTAAAAAGATAGGCAACTAGGTTTCCAGCAGGCGAACAGTCACCAGGCGGGTACAATTGAAAGTCGGGTAGACCACAATGAGCAGTGTATCGAGCCTGAAACCTATCAAGGGTATAGAAAGCAAGTGGTCCGGAAGACAAATGAGGACCTCGAACGGATTCGAGACCCACGAAGCTCCGTGGCAAATGCAATCGACAGAATCCCAAGACAAGCCCTCTATATGTGTTCTCCACTACGATTGGTCCAGCTTTGGAGGGGTTATTTCCACTACCTTTCCTCATGCGACCTCATGTTTATCCCCTGTGTTAGAGGGGGGTCCCAGATAACTTTCACGATACTAGACTTTGACACTCCCTAACTCAGACTCCAATGTTTTATTTTAATGGCCTTGAAGAGTTTCCTCTCCAACCAAATTCAAGGCCCTAACCCTAAACTAGTTGGTTGACCCTACGAACATAAAAAGTCTAATGAATTTTAGATTTAGCATTAATTTTTATGGCTTGTCTTAAGTCAAAGGTTATGAAAGAGAAACTAGTGATGTTTGAAAGACGAAAGCAAAATAAACAGAAAGATGGAAACAAAAAACCTTTACTTAACTCAACTCTTAAACAACTTTTCAAACTTAAAACTTTTTCTAAGATATTTGAATAGCAAACTCAAAGCAGGATTTCACTCGACTATGAGCTACTTATGATCTAAGTAAACCGTCAAGAACTTATGAAAGAAAAGACTTTTCCCTAGTTACTAATGCAAAATGACACTTTTTAACCAAACAAAGAAATAAAAGATTTTTATTTTATTTTATTTGAATGCTCACAAAGCAAAAAGGAAAAATATCAACAAGTCAAAACCAAGAAAACTTCTGGCCTAAGTGCAGATCGCCAAGAGTCACTTTAAAAATCACACACAAGCAAATTAAAATTGGACTCTCACACTTGTCTAAAAAACCCTATAAAAGAAAATTTTGAGGAAAACTTCTAAATGAAAAAAGAAATCTATTGTTGTGATCAAACCTAAGTTACTGACTGCTATGACAAAGACCCAAAAACCTGAGAGGTACAACTCTTGTCAAAGGAAATGATAATTGCCTCACCTTCAACAAAAATTCTCTCCATAAGCACACTATTGACAGTTCAACAACAAGCTTGTGCACGCGAGCTGTGTAAAGCCAAAGCGTGTGTACACGCGTGCTGGCCTTATATAGGATGCATTTGTCTCTAAAACTCTGAGACAAATGAAAAACTAAGAAAGACAGCCCAGGCAGAGACTACTGGTATTGAGAACCAGAATCTCTTGAAGACTCAGACACTTACTTTAACAAAAAAAATAAAACAATTCAAGGAAAAATTCATAGAACAAACCAATTTGAGGTGAAACCTAAGCTATAGACTGCAAACAACAAAGACCAGAAATAGTTCCAGAAAACCCCTGAGAAGGACTAATTCTGACAGGGAAGAGGATGATTGCCTCTCTAAAAGAATTTTTTTGGAATCATACATGTGATTGACACTTCCTCAGCTAGAGTGTACACGCAGGTTGTGAGAATGTAGGGCGCGGGTACACGCATGTAGACCTTACACAGGTTGTGTGTACTTATGTGGGTCTCGGAAAAAAAATGCAGTCAAGCAAAGAAACAGACATAACTGGTATGGAATACCAGAATCTATGTTAGCTCAGACTTTTGCAGAAACTTTAAAAACAGGAAATGAAACCAATTCTTAAAAATACCCAAAAAATATTCCCAGAAACCCTAGAGATCTCCCCAGTATGGTCGCCAATTCTATTGTGAGTGGGAAATCCCCCCATGGACTAGCACTTAGGGTTTTATTATGCATGCAGAAAAGACCTAAAGATTTCTACTTTCTACTGTTGTCCCAGACCTAATCCCCATTATTCTTAAGCAAATACGCAGTTAAGAAGATCAAGTGAACATACCTTATTTTGGGCGTCTGATATCGATCCTTCTTCATGCTTGATCACTCTTTGACTGCAACTCTCCTCCCAAGGATGACCTTCATTCACACAAAAAAAACCAAGAACTCCACATGCATTTGATATATATATTAATGGGTTAGAGATTCAATCAACATGTATGCAATAAACCATGAAAATATCATATGGTGGGACGGGAAAAGTACTTATTTATTATTAACTTCAACAAATCAACTTACAATGATGAAGTCGGCCACTGCTCCACGAACCTGGTCCTGGGCTCCTCTTCAACTATCCTCCAACTTCTTTGCTCTATATTTCTCTTTGCACAAGGATGGATAAAGGTTGGGATAAAGGGAATGCGCAATTGGGTATAGTTTCTTTACTATGATTCTCCTCTTCCAAATGGGAACCCTAACCCTTCTTTTATAGGCTAGAAGAAGCTAGGTATTTGGTCAAACCCTCGACCATGCATGGCCGAAAGTTTTATTTAACTCACCCAAAGTTGTGTGTTACATCAGCAACTTTCCTTTTTTCGTGCTTTTGTAGGTACACGCAGGCTATTTTGGGTCAGCTAGCGTGTACACGCGTGCAGTAATGGAGCAGGGCATGTGGGCCTTTATAAAAGGTGTTTTTAAGAAGATTTGTTCAACAATGTTTTGGCATAGAAGGAATCTGAGATGGCCTGATTCCAGGTAAGCATGTCTGGTGCAAATTAGGGTTATAACAACATTGGAAACAAAGGATGCATGAAGTATCAACCAGACAGTGTTCCCTCATTACTCGATCCTTGCGATGGATTGGAACGGAGTTATGTGACCCACCCAAGTATGATGGGTTGATCGATATAAGTTACTTTGTAAATATTCTTGAGTTGCAGATACCCAAACAACAAATATTGTTGGCATTAGATGTTGTCTTGAAAGCCACTCCAGCTAGATGGTCAGTTTCACATAAGGAAGGAATACAAGATTGGTCGTAGTGTAAAATATTAATGCAAGTTAGATTTTCTACCGTGGTTGAGTATACCGTGTAGAAATATACAGGAGTAAGTGGCCCAAAATATCATATTGCGCAGTGCATAAAGATATGGAGTTCAATACCGAAGAAGGAATGTACACATAAGTTCATACATACATTGGATATGGGCCCTAAGAACTGGTACTTGGAACTAGAAATGCACAGAGAAACTGTAGATTGGGATGAGCTAACTCAAAGGTTTAAGGTAACATTTACTTTATAAGATGAATCCCCATTGGTAGATGTAGCTTTGTAGGCCATTAGAACCAGGGTTTTTTGGAAAAGGGCCAATAGAGGTAGTACCTGTGTGTAGTGTGCATAGAAATTATATGACAGTTCTTGAACTACTAGAATGTTATAATGTGGCTCAAGAATATCAGGATGAGGAGGATCCCAGAAATATATAAATACCTGAAACTGAGGGGAAACACTTAGTGGAAGGTGGAAGGTCCAGAGCTTGAAATTTTTGTGTATGTACAACCACTAAAGACATGTAAGGTAAATATTGGGACAAAAGAGAATTCAAAGTTTGTGCGGATAGGGGACTACTGGAATGACGAAACTGTGGAAAACTATTGCAGACTTACTATGAGAGTATCAATATATATTCCCAACCGCATTTGCATAAATGAAAGGGATAGTTGGTGATCTAGGAGAAATGAAGATCCCTTTGAAACCAGATGCTAAGCCAGTAAGACAGAGACCCTATAGAAAAAATCTGAAGTATAAAGAGAAGGTAAAGACAGAGATAGACATAATGTTAGAAGCATGAATTATTGAACTAGTGGAATCATAATGGATAAGGCCAATGGTAGTACAAGAAAAGAAAACAAGGGGAATCAAAATTTTTGTAGACCTAAGAAAGCTAAATGATGGATGTCTACATGATCCATTTCTGACACCTTTTACAGATGAAGTGTTAGAAAATGAAGGGGGAAAATATACCTATTCCTTCACAGATGGATTCTCAGGATATCACTTGATAAATATTGTGTAGGAAGACAGATATAATACTACTTTTGCAACAAAGAGGGAAGATACCAATACACAATGTTGCCTTTTGGGTTGAAAAATGCACCTGCAATTTTCTCAAGAGTAGTGGCCACAACCTTTAAAGAATTTATTCATAAGTTCCTTGAATTTTATTTAGATGATTGGATTGTGTTTAGTCTCTTGAAGAATCACATAAAAGTACCAAGATTAATGTTGGATAGGTGTAGACAATGTCAGATTTCATTGAACTTGAAGAAATGTATTTTATGTGCACCTTTTGGAATTTTGTTGGGCCATGTGGTATGTAAGCAAGGCTTACTAGTGGATCCTGCCAAGATTGCAGTGATTTTGGAATTACAACCATCTGCATCAGTAAGACAGTTAAGAGAAACCCTAGGCCATGAAGGATACTACAGGAAGTTCATTAAGGAATATGTACATATTACAACACCCATGGAGAAGTTGTTGAAGAAAGAAGCTAAATTTCATTGGAATGAGGACTTCCATAAAGGTTTGGACACTTTGAAGAAAAAGTTAGCGACTGTGCCAATTTTGATATTCCCAAATTGGAATAAGGAATTTCATGTTCATGTGGATGCATCATCCATAGCTTTTAGTGTTGTATTATCTTATCTAGGAGAAGGATAAAAATACTATCCAATTTCATTTGCAAGTAGGAAGTTATCAACAACAGAAAAGAGCTACACTACGACAAAATGAGAGGGATTAGCAATTGTGTATGCACTGCATAAGTTTAGAAACTATTTGTTGGGTTCTCATTTCAAGATGTACATATACCATTCTACACTAAGATACTTAGTGAACACGCCAGTGTTGGGGGGGAGAATTTGTAGGTGGTTGATATTGTTCCAAGAGTATGACTTTGAAGTCATCGTTCAGCTAGGAAAATTGAATGCAGGACCATATCACTTATTACACATTCTATCAGGAGGGGATGCAAGGAACCTTGATGATAGTTTACTAGATGCTTATTTATTTTCATTTTGAATTGTGGATGACTAATTCGTAGACATTGTGCAATTCTTAATTACATGAATGGCTCCATCGAACATGAAAATTGCACAAAAGAAACAATTAGTGGTTAAGGCAACAGATTAACAACTAATTGCAGGGAAGTTATACAAGATAGGTGCAGATGGGATATTAACACAATGTGTGTTAGAGAATGAAAGGCCAATGATATTATCAGAAACGTCTAAAGGGATTGCAAGAGGACACTACACTAGTAAAGAGGTTGCGCAAAAGATTTTGTGTGTAGGGCTCTAGTGGCCCACACTTCACAAGGATGATAAGGAATATTTCTAGACATGTAATGTTTTTCAAAGGGTTGGAAATCCATCCAAAAGGGATGAGATTCCATTGCATCCACAAGTTACACTACAAGATTTTGAGAAATGGGATATAGACTTCATTGGACTGATCAATCCATCATCCAAGAGATCAAGTGCTAGATATATAATCATTACGACATAGTACTTGATCCAATGGGAAGAAGCAACATTGGTCATATACTGCAGCGCAATTTTTGTTTGAGAATGTCATTACAATATTTGGTTGCTCATGCATTCTATTGAGTGATCAAGGAACACACTTCCTAAATAAGACGATTGCATCATTGACCAAGGAGTTCCAAATTCACCACTAGAGGAGCATGTCATATCACCCTCAGTAAAATGGGATAGTAGAAGCATTTAATAAGATTTTAGAAAATGCATTGATAGAGATTTACAATGTAGGGAGAGATGATTGGGACTTAAGGATCCTTGCAATATTATGGGAATATAGGACTACAAGAAAAAACTTGACAGGATAGAAACCTTTTAGGTTGGTATATGGGCAAGAAGCAGTAATGATGATGGAATTTATCTTGCCAAAACTACGTGTTGCAACGATTACTGATCTTGTGGATTCTGGCACAATAGAGGAAATACTATCACAATTTGTACAGCTCGAGGAAGACCGATTTTTCGCATGATTCCATCAGCAAGTCCATAAGGCAAGATAAAAAGCATGACATGATAGGCATATTAAGTGAAAAATATTTCAAGGGGGAGACTTAGTATTGTTATATGACAACACATTTTTGCAGCATCCAGGAAAGTTTTGAATGCATTGGTTAGGTCCATACATCATTAAATATGTTATAGAGGCATGTGTTGCACAGTTGGAAATGTTGAATGGAGAATTCCTAGGAGGAATGGTGAATGGGAGTCGATTAAAACTCTATAGGGACGACCGATCATCTGTGCACTAGTCATACCTGCGCAAGAACCTTTGTACTATAGTAGTGTATTATAGTAGGAAAAAGAAAAAAGAAAAAAAAAAACTAAAGGAAAAACAAAAAAAGTAAGTAAGTTTTATCAATAGTAATTACGCAGAGGGAGGGAGTGTTGCGTAGACAGAAGAAACGACATAGAAGAAGCAAATTACATGTAGAATCACAACCTATGTAGTAAGAGAACGGATAAGCTAGAAAAACTATGTAGATGAGGACGAACAAAGAATTTTAAGCGAAATAAATGATGATTCAAAATGCATAATGATAGCACAACATGGAGACACGTCGTCATAAATGGAAAAATCCGACGGAGATCATGACAGCGTGGAAAATCAAGGAAAAACTCTAGTGTATGATTTGGAATTAATGCATCTTTAAAGAAAGTATTTAATGAATAATTCTAAGGGATTAGACAGTTAATATAGGATGGAAGGTTAAGGGACAACTAGCGAAGGGGCACAAAATCCACGAAGGGTCGAAAAAAATTAGTCATTGTTAGTTGGAGTTTCATGTGAGTAAGAGAGAGTCGAGAGTTGTGTTGTTGAGAATGAGAAAATCCACAGAGCCGAAGAAGTTGTCGCTAGTAATTGGATCATAGAGATGGCACCATTAAAGGAAACAACGTCCATATGAAACAAATACCAAATGAGAGCAGAAACAACAACACCATAGGTTTAGGAGACTCTAAGAGCATCATCATTGGAGCCAAGGTTTACTAGGGACTACATTCCACCAAGGAAGGATGATGTCAAACCAACGATGTTGAAGAAGGATTCCAAGTATCCATTGGTGGCACCCGCCATCCCATATGGGGTCATCATTGATGAGGATATGTTAGGAAAGTTGTCGCAACTTAAATATGTGGGCCACAATATCACAAACATAGTGAAGTTCCCTGCACTTGCACCAAGTGAATACTTAGAACTGAAAATAGACCTAGTGATGAACTAGCCTATACCTATGCCAAAGGTATGGGACAGAGGGTCAAAACAAGCTGGTATACTAAACATGCTTGGCATTCCACACTTTGGCAGGAGCCAAGAGGTGAATGCATGTGTTAAGATGTTGTTAACCTGTGTGCATGGAGGTTACTTATGGCTAGACAGGACAATTTCTATAGACATAGATCTAATCATTGCTCGAATCACAAGATTACCGTCATAAGGGGAAGATCCCACCTTGTTGTTTGGAGAAAAAAATAATGACAGGACTCTGTCAAACTCCATGAGGGAGAAATTTCACATAGTCATAGGGGTGTGCGGGTTGGATGTACCAAGTATATGTGACCCAACAATAAGAATTGTGACACAAGAACATGCGTGAAAATTACTAAGAAAGTGCGGGAAAGACCAAGTTCCCGTAGCTGTTATAGTTGCAGTTAAGAAGTGTGTGGAATGGGTATTGATGAGATGGGAAACATTTTTACTTAACCAGTTCCTCATTGATTGCACGGAAGCGCAGGACAGAGGCATGGAATTCCATTATTCTAGGATGTTAATTATGATTGCATTCACAGCGTGGAATGAACCAGAGAATGTGTAGTTTCTAGGTCTAAGAGGTAAGTCATTCTTGGCCTCCAGGCATCATAAATTCTAGTACACGATGAAAAAGATAAGATAGATAGACACCAACATTGTGTTGTGACAATTACAACAACCCCCACCCAAAATACTAGTCTTGGTGGGGGCACACACTACTTTTTTTTTCTCTTTACAGGGAACTACTCTTTAACTTACCTGATTGGTCATGTACCTACAGACAAAACCCCCCCACACATGGCTACTTTCATCCAAATAGATAATCTCTCCACTAGTGTTATTACCCTTCTACCTACATGCTTAAAAATTATGTACTTATGGTAGGTCCTCTCCCCTTCTCTTGTGCAACCTCGTCCTTACCCATTTTTTCTTCATGCCCTTACCAAATTATGCATACATCTTCATCTATACATTTCATCGATAAAAATGCTTCATACCATCATCTTAGAGAATTAATAGCTCCCCAAACATCACCCTCATGAGATTATCCATGTTTACTAACAACGACACACTCTTTCTCTTTCCCCATCACTATCCAACTTGCACCGCCAAACCAAATCTCCACTCCATGTCAATATTATTGTTCACTTTGGGCCCACACCTCAGTCTATACATAATACCATTGGCTCACATCCACGTGTTAGGTTAGTATCGGCTGACCCTTTTCAATGAAATCTTGTCATCGTCGGAGGATCCATAGTGCATTTACCTCTTCACCTCCACCTTTCATCGATGACGACACTATCATGGCGTTCTAACATTTGCAAATCAACTCATCTTGTGGACTGGACGAACCTAGTTGTCTCCAACTACCTCACTATCATCGATCTCACACTTATCCAGTACCTTTTCCCCACGATTACTTCAACGTCTCATCAACACCATTAAAGAAGAGGTTGGTGCCTAATGGTCATATCGATGAACATTAGAGGGTTCATCACTAAAATTTAAGCATTGTTATTAAGGTTGAGCAATCCAATCATGATTTATGGTCATTGGAGGTTTCCCCATATTCATATTGATATTTCTCATCGATATGAATTTCTGACGATGATAGGTGTTCAGTGATCATGCCTTTTCAATCTCCTCACTCCTCAATGGTTATAACTTTCTAGCACCTGCGAATGCATTTTTTTTTGTGTACTACCATGACCTGGTCTAAACTGTATCGCAACTCTTTCATTGATTACACTAGGATTTGGAGGGAATTTGTGAAGTGATTATACAACGTCAAGACTCTAGGTTTTTCCACTCACTCACTAAGCTTAAACATTGTGTTTGTGAATCTCTATTCTCTTAGTATGATTACTTATTGACCCTTGCTTCTGAATGAGTATCCTACATATCATTTGAATATTGGTATGTATTTCTTTGAAACAACCCTATTAACTATTGACTTGTCTGTTTGCGCAGGTGATGAAATGTCCCAGATGCTTACCAGAAAGGGAAAACTCCAAACTTTTGGAATACCTGTTCCAGCTTCAATCCCTGATTCGTTCAATATCTCCAAAACGATAAACCACAATGGAATGGAACAATACCTTATCTATGATAAGATTATAGATATGTTCCTTAGTGATGGCCCAGACATCGATGTGTACATGAATGTCTGAAAAAGAAACATTCATACAGTATCTACCCACCCATAGTTGTTTACTTATAATGACGCAACTAGATGGTGTTTTGTGTATCTATAGAAAGATATAGGACTAATATTCAATTCTTTAGGTCTCTCAATTGCATCACTCAAATAAAAATACATCCGAGATAGATATGATACCCCATAACCTACAATATCCCTGGATGAGTCGTTCTTAGACTAATTCAGGGTCTAACATGAATACTTTGAGACCCTAATGGAAGAATGGTTTGCGATGAAGAATGGCCTGTGAAAAATTGAGAAAGGTATGTCTCGAAATGATACCTTAAGAGCCCTTATAAGATGTTTAATAGCATGATATGAAAACTTTATGGTGAGGAAACTAGAAAACATTTTAGGATGGAGTGGTTTCCCATGGCTTACACATTAGTCCAGAAGGGCCAAGCATTCAAATGGGTGGGAATTATTTCTTTTATCATCGCTAAGAATATCCAAGATCCAAAGGTATGAAAAACCTTGGCTTCTACATATCTTCTTATTTCATAGATTTTGTTTGTGTCACCAATTCATTCCCAACATTAAGTTGGGCCTGGACCCCGAAAAAGGGCTCAATCCATTTGTATTGTTAGAAATTGTGGGAAGTCAAATGCAAAAAATATTTATATGAGATTTATGATTATTTCCTCTCCCCCTTGCACGAATATATCTTTGGTATTTTCCCACACAATATCTCTTCAATGGATATCAAAACCTCAAAGGAGATCAGGTACTGGTATATGAAAAAATACTAGACTTATGTCAGGATCTTTAGGGCCACTAGACCACAACACTTGTTGCCCAAATATGTGCCCAATAAGTTATTGTCCAGGGAAATAACCTATTATACTATGGAGAAAGGGGCCACTGCCTACCTATCAGAAAAGAACAAAAGGTACTGGCCAATTTTCCCCTCCACATAGGCTCATACTCTTTACAGATCAAGAAGCAAGACAAAAAGGAATCAGAAAAACTAAAGGAATTATGCCTATGTATCAGAGATACAAAATAACATGACCCCTAAAATGTAATCTACGAGCACATGAAAGTTGTAACATTGGCGCCATAAATTATGCACGAGGCTTGGTTCTCGGAAGATGTCTTCCGAAGAACTTTAAGTTTTGAGGAAGCAGTAAAGAGGCTCACCACCGATGCTTCTCAACAACAACTAAGGAAAGAAGAAGAGAAGGACAAAAAATTGATGTTGGAACAATTCAAATCCCTCCTCCTCAAAGACAAAGAGATTCTAAATGAGGAAGAGCAGAAAAAGAGGGATAAAGAAGCTAAACTAACAAGAAACGTTGAAGAAGATGAAGAAAGGTACTAGAAAATGAAGAAGAGGGAATCCAAGGACAAACAATATGCACTGGAGAAAAGATGGAATAAATATCTTTCCCCAGGGAAAATTAATACAAGTGAAGGAGAAAAAACAAACACAAGACAATCAACATCGGCCACACCAGGAAAGGCCCAGGAAAAGAAGAAAAAATATAAGGTTGGCATTCACGATGTCCGATATGATAAGTTAGAAGGTGACAATGAAATTATCACTGTAATCCCTGATGTCGATCTGGTTAACTGATAGAATAGTGCACCCCCTTAGCCTCTACCATAGGGATTTTATCACTAACTTCTGAAGGACTCGACTTCAAAGGAGCAGTGGTAACCATCGACTATTACTATTATATCCACAAGACATGAGCTATCAAGAAGATAACCCCTAAAAGGAAAAGAGGAAAATATGACGTAAGTCAAGAATCTCCCAAAAGGAACATCAAATGGAAAGTTGAACCATATTTGAATGATAATGTGATACAAGCAACCTCAACACTCTACGCTTTTGCTGGTGTGAACATAGTATCAGTCCATGAAGTATTAGGAGCACTTGATGTCGCAAAAGTCGGGATCACTGAGTTGGAGATGACCTTGGAAACTATTAAGGAAATTATGGCTAGTGAACACAAGAAGGAAATCAAACAAACAAAGAAAATTCATGATGAGAAGTTGGAGAGGTGACTCAAGGCACAAGAAAAATATCTACATGCTATACTCAGTGAAAAAACCTCCCTCACTCAAAAGGCCCATGTGAGTGAGATGGAAAAGCTTAAAACCTCACATGACCAAGAGGTAATAAAGCTAAAAGGAAATTCGGTTGAACTGAGAAATTTTAACAAAAGAGGTAAAAAGGAAATCAAGAATATATAGTTAGACAACGATCTCTTGAAAAAGGTTGTAGAGGAAATCCAAAACCAAATAGCTACTCTTGAAATAATAAAAGAGGGGGCCATTGAGAAGAATGAGGAACTTTGGGACACACGTAAGAGGTTATTCTGTGCATTTAACAAAACTATGATGGTCAGGTTTGAGAAAACAAATTGAACGAGCAAGTGAAAGCAACGTATGAAAAATTCAATAAATCCCTCAAATCCTACAATAGAGTCACATAATGGAAAGACTCATGATATGCATTCCCAGACACCCTATCAATGTACTCATATGAGTGAAGAATCATAGATCGTCGAATCTTGGATTCAGGAATGGCAAAAATTATAGATGTCATAAAGACTCAAGAGCATATCACTACATCAAGCACAAAAATACGGATATCGACATACAATCTACTCTTCATTTTGGGATGGACCCCCTAAGGGATATTTATAAGGCTTCATCGACCCAAACGGTGGTTGAAGACGTGGATACCAAAATAAACCTCAGCCTGAAATCCATTGAAGCAATCGGTAAAATCAATGTGGAGGTTATAGAGACAAGACTAATCCAACCCTCCAAAATAATCACATTGACAGAGGATTCCATGCAACGTGTTGAACAAATATTGTGGACATAAGTCATCATTCCCATGTGCAAAAGTGAGGCAAACCTGGAAAGAACACATCTATATCAAGTGGATTCCATACTTGAGACTTCAAAAGTTGGAAGGCATTCATAGATGTGAAATCGCAACCGTTGGGACCCTCTTGATAACCTCATTGTAACCGAAATTTTGCAGAGCAATCATTTTTACTATAATTATGTTAATGTCATGATTACGAAAGGAAAATGAAGTGTTGCTTCGAGGTTCTGACCATTCAAGATATAAGGAATGTGAAGGAATCCCATAGTCCTCCTATAAAGTAGATGAATGTAAAAGGGAAAGGGATTTTTGTTATTTTGAAAGATGACTGGTATTATTACTTTCAAATGAATAAAGAACATGAGACATTTATGAAAATGATGGTGTTAACGTGTATGAATGTGATTGCTCAATTTTATGCATGTCTTATTCTGTAATTTTTGGATGTTGGTTTATCATTTCTTCTAGACTAAAGTCCTTCTATTTTTAGTCGTCATTATTCTTTATTTTGAGTACACCAACCTTGTGATTCAATTTATCAATAAATTATGTTGGTTATAACTAGTTACTTTGTCAATATTTAATATTCCTTGCTATATGAATTTCTTCTATACAAGTAATACAAATATTCTAATATAATTATCTTTTATCTGGATCCTGATCATGATAGATTAGTTTAAAGTAGATTAGGATCTACATATTAGGTCTATAATCACTAATCTTAACTTAGAAAAAGTTATTTAGGATTGCTATTTTTAATTCATCTAAGAATCTCTGGTTCTTAGATTCATATTTAGTTAGTATATTAGTTAGATTGGTAACCAGGCCAAAATCCGGTTGGAAACACTATCTCAAACGAGAGTGGGTCTAATTGGGACCTACCATTGGGTGTTTTCCCTCATACGATTGAATGAGCCATTTTGGCTTGTCAACACATTGAGTTCTTTCTGAACAATGAATGGATTAGGAGGTGTATCCAGACTACACCATGAATCTTGCTAGAGCTTGTAGAGGCATACACACTGATTGCATGATTCCGGGAAGACCGTCATCACATCTACATACAAGAAAATAAAGAGCCGAGAGAGGAATGGGTCTAGACAAAGTACAAAATCACAAAAGAAAACATCCAACTGATTATGCATGATTGGGACCCAAACTAGAAGGTTCCTACGAAGGAAACATAGACATAACACACTAACAATGAAGAAGAATACCAAGGAAATGGACAAAGAAATAAATAAGGAAATTACATATGGGACTGTTCAATATTGAATCCATTTGGACTGAAACGACAACCTCACGAGGATACAAATCCCCATGTGTTTTTATAGAGGTGGTACTCCTTTGTTATGATTTTCATGGGACTCTAGGTTTTCAAAATGTGGGAATGTTACAGAAGTTCATCGTGGTAATCAAGGAAAACGTAAAGATGCAAAAATGGAAAATGTTTTAATTTTCTTTTAAATAAAGTTCCCGAGAATGGACCAGGAACCACACACATTCACACATTTAAAGTAAATAAGCAAAATTTCCTCACATCCATCGTAGTTGGGCTAAATATTTATGCTCACATAAAAATAAAAGAAAATGATCTGCATGCATAAGAGAACTTTGGCAGAGTGATACATGGGAAGCTCAAATAAATATAATGATAGATTAACCTCAAACACTTTATATTTAGAAAACCAGGTTACAAAGTACAGTCAAGATTGTTCCCAAAATAACTCCTGAAATTTCTTAAAAATATATAGTTTATTACATATTCTCTTAAATTTAAATGCATTTGTCATAAAGAATGGGATTGGGGCTCCCATGGACCATAAAGAAAATATATATAAGAATGAAGTTTGTATAAGGAAGAAAGTGGGCGACAGAAGACAACAAGACCTAGTAAGAAGAAAAAGGAAATTATTAATCTTCAGTTAAACTTTCTATTTAAGAGGTGGAGTAACTGGATGAAGGACTTGATAAAGAAAGAAGGATGTGATCAGTATGAACTTACTATGATGGTATCTCTCTCTTGTCACTTGATTGTTGATCTCCTTTTATTGCTTTCATCGACGGTTACAGTAACTGTCTCAATTGCCTTTTCCCCTTCATAAGTCAGTTTTTCGATAGCTCTTTGAAACCACTATTCAATGTAGCTTCTCATTGGTGCCACATTGATTTCATGTTGGATTTTATATTGAAAATATCTCCCTCCAAGTCCCTTAATTCAATGGAAATATTACACAAAGCTTCAACAATATATTTTTTTTTTACTGAATAATCCATTAACCAATTATCTACATCATCTTCATTATACTCAAGAATGCCAAAGAAATTTTCAAATGATAACCCTTTAAATATCTCAACTTTTTCATAAAAGGATTGCTTGGTGATGCAGGAGCATCTACGACTCCCACGAGCGAGCCAGCGCATGGAGGGAAATAATACAGCTGGACAGCACCAGTGCATACCTTTTTGAATCACGAGGAAGATTGGTGCGCCGTCGTTTGGATGAACGCATTCATATGAAGCGCACTCGTATGATATTAAAGATAAGAAGGCATTTATTTAGTTTCAATACTGTTAGGTAGGAGTTAATGGTAGATTAGACAGTTTTGACTCTTGAGAGGGAAAACAGAATATAGACACCCTCCTTTGTATTATT
>SNQJ01S0002705.1:165086-185842 GCA_010110895.2 Picea sitchensis | reverse complement strand
TCGACCCGAATGGCACACGGATATAATCGTGATCCACAGGTATATCACCTACGAAGGTAGATTCTCTCTGGTCTATATCTACCACATCAGGATACTAATGCATTTAAATGTTGATTACCCTTTAAATATCCCTTATTTTATGCTCAAAAGCTTGACAAAGATGTCAAAGAGAGTGCAGTCACTCTCCACCAATGCTAAAAGAAGCTTGTTCCATCAAGTCCTAATTAAAACCTTAGTCATGTCTTCTTTGAACGAATTACAGAAGCCCTAGAGCTGGCTCACGCAATCTTTAAACCCTATCACTCAGTCCAATAAGCAAAAGAAAGAAAAAGGGAGAAAGATCGTTACACAGAGCTGAGATATTTCCGATGAAACCCCTGTCAAAGAGGAGATGTCTAATATCAGGGTGACTAGGAGGAGTAGAAGTAAAATACCTAGGAGGAATCGAGTAATTGAAACATTTTCTGAGAAAATTTTAAAGGGGAAAATGATTTAGATAAAGATCTTGACACTCAAACTATAGTAAAGTTTGAAACACCATCAACCAGTAAAAGGGGTGCTGCAACTAAAGGGAAAAGGGTTAAAGGTTTGTCTGTATCACAAAAACCTAGAAGGAATTCTACTACGGTCACCAACAAGTATAGACTGAAGTCAAAGGCCATGTTTAATCCATCAATCAAAGAATAAAATGTTATAGTCATCAAAGATGACTCTAAGAATGTTGAAGCAAGTACCAGGAAAAGGGAAAAAAGAACTTCACTGCCTAAGAAACCAATCAGCAAAAGCTAAAGAGATGGACAAAGGTATCAGTGAAACCCTTGATGATAAACAGGGTCACCTAGAAGACTCGGATTTCATATCAGGTGTGCCTCAAGCAATAGATTCAGCAAGTTCTGATGAAGAACATAGCTCAAGATTAGTCTCAAAGTACCAAGTTGAAGCAAAGAAACCCAAAGTGGCCCTAAACTTGAATGAACCTGCACCTTTTGAAGAATTCTCTGGATTTGGAGTTAAAATCAAAACTGATAAATAAAGGATCAAGGAATTTCAAAAAACAATAAGACAATTAAAGAAAGAAAAGGCGCAGATAGAACAATGGAATGCTCGCCAGCAAGAAAGGATTCAGGGTTTTAAAAAGAAGAAGAAAGAGCAAAGGGCATTGCTCATAGAACTCATTTCAGACTCTACTGGCACAATGTCGTGCTTACCACAAAGCTCAAACAGAAAAATACTAAAACTAATGTTGTGACTATATCCTAAAGGTAACATGGAAATGTGCTACAATTATGATTTAAATGTTTTCCAGAAAATATGGCAAAGCTACTCGTTTTTGGTCAGTGAGATGCTAAGACCTCGATCTGTTTTACAAGATCAAACTTAATTCCTATTTTGTAGAGTCAAATGTAAATGCTGTCAATATTTTGCAATATCAAGTTGTTGAGCTGTGATCTATTTCGGGATTGTAGAAACTCATTTTGAGTGAACTACCTTAGTAGTAAGATACTATTAAATTCTAGTCATTAAATCTATACTAGATGATAGGATCTGGAAGTTGTATAGATAGTTTAAATAGAAAGAGGAAAGACTATGTGAAGGTCAAAAATTTGGAGATCCAAGGCACCTTTTTGTGAAGCTCATTATAAAAGGAATTTATGTTCAATTTGACACTTAATAGCAAAGGCATATGGATGGTTAGACCCTCTTTTTATACTATGTTATTTCTTTATTCATGCTTGAATTCATATCCAGATTGCAATGCTTTTTTATTCTTGACTGTTAATTTATACAGTGAAAATTTTGTCGTAGAGATAATTTTCAAGTTTTGATATCAAGTTGACTATCTTGTTTCTTTATGACATTTTGAGACGAGAATTCATGTGAAGTTGACAAATTGAAGACTTCATCTTCCTTTTTCCTATATTAGTTTAATCCATCTATGTGTCCACCTATTATTCAGCCAATGGGATATGATATGTTCTGATCTTTATTTTTATGTCATGTTGTAATCTTGAGCCAGTTTTCAACCACCCTACAAAAAACCAAATCATAAAACCTTAAAAATATTTTGCAATAAATGAATGATGCCCTAGCTTGCCCTCTCACAGTCAAGTGCAACTTTAGGGACTAAAACCATCCTAGACTGTCATAACAAGGCATTTACTTGCTTGGATGAGGAAGGGAACCTAGGGAGATTGCAGGGAATTCCCAGGGTAGTAACCATCAGAGAAATTTCAGCATTGCAGCTCAAGAAATGTTATAGAAATGGGTGTCAAATATTTGCATCTCATATGGAAGGGACACCTAAAGCTAAGGTGCCAAATTTGGAAGATCATGTAGTCCTAGAATATTTTGAATATGTGTTCAAAGAGGTACCAGGACTACCCCCAAACAGAGATATTGATTTCTCTATAAATTTAATGCCTGGAGCAGCTCCAGTGTCAAAGACTCCTTATAGAATGAATACACTAGAGTTGAAGGAGTTGCAAATGCAGCTTGAATAACTTCTAAAGAAGGGGTATATATGCCCAAGTGTGTCACCTTGGGGTGCCCTAATCTTCTTCATGAAGAAGAAAGATGGGACATTAAGATTGTGCATCGATTTAAGAGATTTGAATAAAGTGACTGTAAAGAGTATCCTTTGTCAAGTATTGACAATCTCTTTGATCAATTGAAGGATGCAAACATATTTTCAAAGATAGATCTCAGTTCAGGATAGCATCAGGTAAGGATTAAAGAGGAAGATATCAGCAAGACCACCTTCAGGACAAGGTATGGTCATTATGAGTTCACAGTGGTGCCATTTGGGTTTTCAAATGCACCAGTTGTTTTCATGTGCTTAATGAATGGTGTTTTCCGAGAATATTTAGACAAGTTTGTCATTGTCTTTTTGGATGACATTTGTATATATTCTAAATCAAAGGAAGAGCATGAACAACACTAGAGTATGGTATTACAAGTGTTAAGAGAGCATCAGTTGTATGCCAAATTGAGCAAGTGCTCATTTTATCAGAAGCAAATTCATTATTTGGGACATATCATTTCAGAGGATGGGATAGCAATGGATCCTCAAAAGATAGAAGCAATTAGAGAATGGTCAGCGCCAAAGAATGTAACAGAGGTGATATCATTCATGGGCCTTGCGAGCTACTATAGTATATTTATTGAAGGATTATCAAAGATTGCACATCCAATCACTTCCTTACAAAATAAGGGGGTGAAGTTTTAGTGGACATTGGATTGTGAAAATAGTTTCCAATACTTGAAAAAATTATTAACAAGTGCTCCAATACTAAGGATTGTGGACCCAGATGAAAACTTCATTGTATGAATAGATGCATGTAAAGAAGGACTTGGTGGAGTCCTCAGTCAAAATGGGTTTGTTATATGTTTTGAATCAAGTAAGTTGAAGGAGTATGAAAGACATTATGCCACTCATGATTTGGAGTTGACATCCATAGTGCATGCCTTGAGGAAATGGAGACACTACCTCATGGGGAAAAGGTTTGAGCTAAGAATAGACCATAATGATATGAAATATTTAATTGATCAGCCAACTCTAAATGCTAGGAAAAGCATATGGTTAGAATTTCTAAGTGAATATGACTTTGATATAAAGCATATCAAGGGGAAAGAGAACAAAGTGGTTGATGCACTTAGCAGAAGAGTGCATGAATTGCATGATACATCCATTAGCATGTACCAATAATATTTGAAACCCAAAATTTTAGAGGCTACAAAATTAGATTTGCAATACAAGGAATTAGTGGCAAAATTACAACAAGGTAATTTGCAGCAGAAAATTGAAGAATACAAGCTAGATAATGATGAAATTCTCATGTACATGGGCATAATTTATGTACCAAATTCCCAGGAATTGAAAAATATGATATTGAGGGAAATTCATAATGTACCTTGTGCTAGGCACCCAGGTTATCAGAAAACTATTGCAGTTGTCAAAAGCCAATATTATTGGCCACGCATGAAGAAAGAGGTTGTTGATTTTATTGCCAAATGTTTGGAATGTCAAAAGGTAAAGGCTCAACATAGACACCCAGCTGGTTTTCTATAGCCATTACCCATTCCTGAGTGGAAATGGAAAGTTGTAACAATGGATTTCATCATCAAAATTCCCAGAAGAAAAAAAAAGCAACATGATTCTATCATGGTAGTGGTGGATAAGCTTACTAAAGCTGCCCATTTTATTCCAATTAATATCACTCACAAGGAAGCCAACATTGGTGATGTTTGTATGAGAGAAATTGCTCGATTACATGGCATACCCAAGACAAATGTCTCTAACGGAGATCCAAAATTTATCTCAAAATTTTGGAAATGATTATTTAATGGATTTGGAACAAATTTGAATTTTAGTACAACTTATCATCCAGAATCAGATGGACAAACAGAGAGGGTGAATCAAGTGATTGAAGATATGTTGAGGATGTATGTGATGGATAAACATCAAAATGGGAAGACTACCTACACTTGGTAGAGTTTTCTTATAACAATGGGTACCAAACATCTCTAAAGATGAGCCCATTTGAGACACTTTATGGCAGAAAGTGAAACACACCGGTAAGTTGGGATAACCCAACAGATAGAGTAGTAGTTGGGCCAGATTTTCTTAGGGAAATGGAGGAGAAAATGATAAAAATAAAAAAAAATTCAAAGGTTTCCCAATACAGGCAGAAAATCTATGTTGGTAAGGGCAGAACTCACAGGGAATTTAAAGTGGGAGACCATGTATTTTTGAAAGTGAAAGCCAACAGAAGTTCCCTGAAGTTGGGAAATTGTTCAAAGTTGGTAGCTC
Organism: Picea sitchensis; assembly: GCA_010110895.2. Lineage (NCBI taxonomy): Eukaryota > Viridiplantae > Streptophyta > Pinopsida > Pinales > Pinaceae > Picea > Picea sitchensis. Next base: position 181,032 of record SNQJ01S0002705.1, on the reverse strand, counting down.
GCTATTGTGGGCCATTTGAAATCCTAGAGAGGATTGGTCCAATAGATTATATGATTGCATTTATTGCATCTATGTCTGTTCATAATGTATTCCATGTATCATTGCTCAAGAAATATATACCCAATGCTAATCATGTTATTGATTGGAATGTGATTCAGGTGGATCAAGAAGGCGCTTTCCAAGTGCATCTGGTATGCATTATGGACCGGAAAATCAAACATCTATGGAATCGATCCATAGGGATTGTAAAGGTCCAATGGACCTGGTACGGTCCTGAGGACGCTACTTGGGAGCATGAGGATGCAATGCGGGAAGAATACCCACACATTTTTGAGGATTTTTGAAAAACAATTTGTGTATATGTACATAATGCACTGAGGACAGTGCATAAATAAGGGGAGGGGATTGTAATATCCCTAGGCCAAACCCAATTGTAATTAAAATGAAAATGTACTTAAGCTGGTGAGTTGTTTGATATCATTTTTGTATGCACCTTTCACAGAATAGTGTGCACATGTACTGCACAATAAAATGATGAAGTGTTTACATTCTTGGATACTACGCGCAGCAACTTAAGTGCACACGATTTTGAGGCCAGGGAGCCTTTGTATATATGTTGTGTTTTATAGGTTGGTGAGCCCCAGTTTTGTGATGATTAGGCCGGAGAGCCTAGATGTTAAAGGCCAGTGAGCCTATTTTTGTATATGTCTCATCATTAATATAAAATACATCGTTGCACATAGATCGACCACGATAAAAGAGTATGGGGGACTAAACTCCACTAGTTAGGGAAAGGTGGGACTAAAAGTTAAGGAAAAGGGGCTAAACTAGGGAGATTAAGCCAAAAAGGAATATTATATTAATATTTCTTTAATCGTAAATTATGGATAATTATTTTATCCTAAGTTCTAAGGATGGGGACAAGTGGGCCAAATTAGCTCCCAACATGACAAGTGTCAAGTTGGGGACATGCATACATATTGTTTGGACTTAGTTCATTTCCGGGGGATTCTTCTCTTCATTCATCCATTCCATCATCATTCACACACTCATTGATCTATCCTCTGTACCTTTATGTCATTGTACCTGAACCTGTATCCATAGCCATACTTGTTTGTGTAGTTGGTTAGCTTGGTAGTTGGACTGAAGAAGTGGGTTTTCAGGCCCATGGGATATTGAAGAGGAAGGTTGTCAGGCCCATGAACAATTCCTCTCTGGGTGAGAGAATTGTTGGGAATTGATTTCCTGAAGGTGCTAAACTACAGTTGCAGGGCTCTGAGACTTCCTATCTGGCCTATTGTTGAAGCTTGGAAAAGAAGTGGGGCAGCCGAAGGACTGTTGAGCAGAGAAGGGGCACACTTCCTGGGGTAGGACAGGCATGTGGGGAATGGGGGATTGTAGGCTTCCAGTTTTAGTGGGCACCTGTGATGAAGTCTTTCCTGTTGTCTATGAGCCATTAGTCTGGTTACGAATCCCTTTACCCGGGTGGAGTTTATTCCTATCTCGGGGGTGACCCACTGTTGAGAGTGATGAACAGTGTGGTTTAAGGTTGGGAGGTTCGTGGAAGGTATGCACGCAATTGGTGATATTCTTACCAAGATAAGTGTCAATTGTGTGATAAATTTACATGCTTCATTATTGTTTATGTGTTTATTTTTATGGGTTCATCCTGTGTGTGGTTATAATTATCTTTATTTTTATGGGTATTTCCTTTATATGTTGCATGTATATATTTACTGTTATTTCAGTCTGAATCTGTTCATTTACATAACTTATTTGTCTATTTACATTTTATATATAAATTTCCACAAGAAGTTTTGTGTGTATATGTTAAAATTTCATGCAGTTCAAAAAATTTATGTGGCATAGCTCAGTCGGAGGTTGGGTATGTTATGGTATGTTATGCAGAGAGAATAAGAGCATTCTCTAGAGTAGCATGGCCCGACATGGGTGGTCGGGGATGTTACAACCATGTACCAAGAAATACAAGATATGCCTCAACACTCAAACTAACAAGATGTACCAATGATAAATACCAGACATACCAACACTATATTTCTATAGATATGGCTCATAAATAAAGTTCCCTACAACCATCAACCTCTCTAGGGAAAATCCTCAATCTCCCATAACCATATCTCATGTAGAAAACAATATCCAACTACACATAAAAATATGACATACCTTTTGAACATGTAGATAGATTTGTTGTACCTAATCACTATAGAACTTCCTGGAGACTGTAATCAGCCCCTGCAACCTGAATCACACCTCAACTTCACTTCTGTTAATGCCTCGCATGACCTAGGAAGGATGTCCAGCGGGGCATCGTGTGACATGCTCTACTTGACCTGTGGGGGTGCCTCGCGGGACGTCTATTGGGTGACCTGCAGAGATGACCGTAGTTAGGGTTTTTCACGTTTTCTTCGCATTCCATTGTGGCCAAAAGATTTGGTTTCACTCTGTTTTCTCTTTGTCATACTTGTGCAACTGTAGATGTATCAATCAGTACATGCAATAATCCTTTCACAATAATAGATATTCAATGTGATCAATAGGTGTTAATAGGAGACCCTTGCTCTCTTATTTATACTCTCCAAGTAGCTTCCTCAAAGGTCTACCTTCTAACTAACTTTACCCAACTTCCGTATTTTAGGGATAACTCACTTCTAAACACTTTGTCCACTTACAACCACTTTATCCACAAATAGTAAACTCACCACTTCTAGTTGCAACTAATTTATTTTTAATTATTTTCTTTTTGCAACAACTCAACTCATGATTAACTCCTAGTTACAACCAATTTGATTAGTAAACTTATTCTAGGAGATTATAGAATAAATTGACTTCTTTGACCTTCTAGGGGCTTCTAGATAACTCATGAGGGTTATCTAACTTCACAAGTCCATAACTCTCTAACTGCGATGAGCTATGTGATGTTCCACATATCACCGGAAATAGAATGATATGCATTATCCATTTAGAATAATATTACTTGCAAATGCATTGATCTTCATACCTTTATTCCTCAAGCAAACTTGATTCCATTAACCATACTATTGGGTCTACCGGAATTTGATACTGGAATTTCTTCAAGGGTTGGAATCAATGACAACCAAGCCAATTAATCAACAATATCCCCCTTTGGAATTGATGTTAACACTATGATGCAACACTAAAGTCATATTGCGCATGCTTCCACTGTGACCATCGCTCCCCCTGGAAACATGCCTATGTGCTCTCTCTCCATGCATCTCATGAATCTCTCCCCCTTTGACATCGATGGAAAAGGTAACTTCATGTTGGGGATGCTCCCCCTGACTAACATGTACCTCGGGCTACTCCCCCTAACTGGAATCTTCCTAAGACTACTTCCCCAAACTGAACTGTCATATTTATGGTTCTTCCTTATGTAAATATAATACATATAAGAATAGCATTCAAAATTCATTGTGGGGAAGAAACTATGCCAAATTTCTCACGAAGATACTCAAAGGATTCCCTTGGAAGCGGTTTTGTAAAGATATCTACAATATGTTCTTTAGTCCCAACATACTTAATTCAAATGTGCTTCTCTGAAACCTATTCTCATAGAAAATGATACTTGATTGGAATGTGCTTCGTCTTGGAGTGCATCACTGGATTCTTTGAGATACTAATGTCTCTTGTATTATCACAATATATCAGAATGGTATCTTCATACTCAACATGTATATCTGTCAAAGTTTGTTTCATCCATAGAACCTGTGTAAAACATGTTGTTGCTGCAATATACTTTTCTTTGGTTGTAGACAATGATATTGATGATTGTTTCTTGATTAGCCAAGATACCAAACACTCACCCAAGTAGAACATGTCTCCACTTGTACTTATTTTGTCATCAATGCAATCTTCCCAATATGCATATTTGTAGGCAATAAGTGATAGATTATTTCCTTTTGGATACCATAATCAAAACTCTTTTGTACCCTTGATATATCTTAATATCCTCTTTACTGATAGAACATGTGATTCCTTTGGTGTTGCTTGAAATCGTGCCACCTATCCAACTTCCTTCATTACATCTGGTCTAGATGTTGTCACATAAAGTAAGATACCAATCATTGGCATGTACTGACTCTGATCTGTAGACTTTGAATTATTATCTTTACTTAACTTACAATTGGTTTGCATAGGAGTATTGATTGGTTTGCAATCTTCCATTCAAAACCTCTTTAGCATTTCTCTGATATACTTGGTTTGAGAAACAAAAATTCCTTGGTTTCTTTGACATATCTGAAGACCCAAAAAGAAGGATAATTCTCCAAGTAATGAAATTTCAAATCCATTATGCATATCCTTTGCAAATTTTTGTCTCATCCTGTCATCATCACTTCCAAAGATAATATCATCAACATAAACTTCAATTAACAAAATACTATCTTGATTTACCTTGATGTACAGAATGTTGTATGCATTTCCTTTCCTCAACCCTTGTTGTTGTAAATATATGTCTAGTTTGGAAAAACATGCTATGGGGGCCTGTTTGAAATCATACAGGGCCTTGTTCAACCTGCAAACACAATTTTCATTCTCTGACAATTGAAATCCTTCTGGTTGCTCAATGTAGACTTCTTCTTCTAGATCCCCATTCAAGAAGGATGATTTCACGTCCATATGATACACTTTAATATTCTTGGAGAATGCACAATTGAGGATCAAATTTATTACTTCCATTCTAGAAACTAGGGAAAATGTCTCTTCAAAATATATACCTTCAACTTGAGCATATCCTTTACACACCAATCTAGTTTTGTTCATGGTAACATATCCATCTTCAGTCAATTTGTTTCTGAATACCCACTTTGTGTCGATCACATTCTTGTACCTTCACCTTGGAACCAATTCCCAAGTTCCATTCTTCTCTATCTGATCCAACTCTTCATCCATGGATTTTATCCATAGTTCATCCTTTCTGGCTTCTTCAAAAATACTTGGCTCGGTCGTAGATAAGAGTGTTAGGTGTAGTTGTTCTGGTGAATGAATTATTCTTATAGTTTTAACTATTGCATCTTTCTTCCCCATGATCTGATATGATGGATTATTCTTCTGTATTTTTTTTTATGTGTCTTTGGAGGTACTTGAAGATCATGTTTTTCTTTCTATTTTTCTTCTAACTACTCTTCTTCACCTTTCACTTCTGCTACTTCTTCTTCCTTTGTTTTTTCTTTGTGAACCTGTTCTATTGAACCCTTTTCTTCTTCCTTTATTCTTCATCCACTTTACTCTAAAATGTCACATTGATGCTCTCCACAACTTTGTTTAGACTTAGATTGAAGCATTTGTATGATTTCCTTGTGCTTGAGTACCCAACAAGTACTCCTTTGTCCACACAAGAATCGAACTTTCCCATTATGTCATCTCGTCTTTTGATCTAACATTTGCTTCCAAAAACTCTGAAGTGTTTCAAATTCGTTGGTCTTCCTTTCCATAGCTCATAGGGAGTTTTATCACTATTTTTTTTAGCATTACTCTATTTTGAATGTGAACTATTGTATGCACTGCATGTGCCCAAAAGACGTTTGTCAACTTGGAATCCATTGACATAGTTCGAGTCATTTCCTGTACTATCTTGTTCTTTATTTCGATGAATCCATTTTGTTGTGGTGTCCTAGTAATGGAGAGTTGCCTTTTTATTCCATGCTTCTTGTAAAATTCCATAAATTCCTTTGAAGTAAATTATGCTCCATTATCCGATCTCAAACATTTTATTTTTTATTCTATTTCATTTTCGACAATTTCTTTGTATATCTTGAAGTTCTTGAATCCTTCTGACTTCTTCTTGAGAAAAAAAACTGCACTCATCCTTGTATAATAATCAACCAATAACATAAAATATTGCTCATCTTTCAACCCTTTTTTTCTAGTTGGTCTAACTAAATCAGTATGGACAATTTCCAACAACTTTGTTGTGAAGTATTCCTTTGACTTGAAGTTGGTCTTGTTTTTATTTCCTTGTTGACAATGCTTGCATAAAGTGTTGGTTGGCTTCGTGATCTGGGGAATTTCTCTACTGCTTCTTCTTTTTTTACTTTGACAAGATTATCAAATTTTATGTGACCCATTATTTTGTGCCATAGCCAAACTTCATATTCCTTTCCTAGAAAACACTTTTCGTTTCCAATTTCACTTAATACATATATATTGCTTGAAGTTCTTACAACTGTCACAACCACTCCCCCTGAACCTTTTTTTATTATCTCTCACTTATGTGAATCGACACAATTTTATGACCTTGGTCACACATTTGACTTACACTCAAAACTTTGTGTTTCATGTCTTCCATTAGTAGAACATTATATACCTTGGTATCCTTATTTCCAATTCTGATTGTTCCTCTTCCAATGATTATAGTTGATTGATCGTTTCCAAAGGAGACTGGTCTATATCTTTCCTTTCTCAAGGTTAGAAACTTGTCCTCATTACCTAACATATGTTTTGAGCAACCATTGTCAACATACCAACCATGTTTCTTGTGTTTAGCTTGTAGAGAAATTGTGCATTCTTCATTGTTGACCTGATTCTACTTCCTTATCCATATTCTTTGAATTCCATGTCTGTGACTATTGTTATTATTTGTGATTCTCCTAGAGGAACTATCATTCTACAATATTTGGCCATATGTCCAAATTTGTTGCACTTCTAACATTTCATCTCAGTACTCAAGGATTCAAACCTGGTGTAGCTTTTGTTTTTTGTTTCACTAAGGCTTCTTGAATAATCATTTCGTGCATAACTTTCATGGTTGTCTATGTTCCTATTATTTTCTCTGTAATTTACATCCTTGTGTCCAAAATTGTTACATGAATAATGTAAACCAAGAAAGATAGTTTGATACCTAGTATCTTTATTTATTCTAAAATGAGTTACTCTTCTAAACACTTCTTCTTCTTGAATCCTTCTTGTTTCCGACTATCGTTGATTCTAAAATATGAATCTTTTGGGTGGAGGAGTGTCTCTATGATCTTCCTTGTAAGACTTTATGTCTCCTCTTACTGTCTCTGTGTAGCATCTTGGTTGTGTTTCTTGATATGTTTTTTTGGAGCTTGATCCATTTTCTCTCTGGTTGTATCCAAGTCTGGACTTGTCATGATTTGGACTTTGACTGATAATAATATTGTCCAAAAATTTGGAGTTGTTCTACATGTTTTTTCTTTCGAAGATATTTTCTCAATGTAACAATCTCTTCTTCCCAATGATCATGTCTCTTTCTTCTACCTATTCTCTAAGTTATTATTTAATTCTCTTGTCTTCCTCAACTTGGATTTTTATTTTAGTAATCATCTTCTTTAGTTCTTCAAAGTCTGAATTATGAAATCCTCTTTCCTTTAGTTCTGCCTGAAGTGGTTTGTTTTTCTTCTTCTCTTGTTTTATAATTTCTATGACACTTAATAAATATTCTTTGTAGTAAACTTTTGCCTCTTCATATTCTTCTTCAGATCCTTCTTCATCGAAATCCTCTATTTCCATGAATAGAACCCTTTATGTATCACTTTCACTTGCTTCATCTTCACCTGATGAGTTGTTGTCTTCTTTGGTGCAAAAGATTTTCTTGAAAAAAATATTTTTGGTTCTTTTTCCTTTCTATGCTTGTTTTCTATTTGACTCATCTTCTTCATTTATTTTGTTTTTCTTATGTGGAAATTTGTTAGAAAAANGTAGTAAACTTTTGCCTCTTCATATTCTTCTTCAGATCCTTCTTCATCGAAATCCTCTATTTCCATGAATAGAACCCTTTATGTATCACTTTCACTTGCTTCATCTTCATCTGATGAGTTGTTGTCTTCTTTGGTGCAAAAGATTTTCTTGAAAAAAATATTTTTGGTTCTTTTTCCTTTCTATGCTTGTTTTCTATTTGACTCATCTTCTTCATTTATTTTGTTTTTCTTATGTGGAAATTTGTTAGAAAAATGACCAATACCATCACAATTAAAACAAACCAATGGAATCTTACCTCTATATTTGTCGGTTCCCTTTTTCAGTCTTCTGATGAAGTTGGTTACTTCTTCATCATCCTTTGAAATGTCATTGGTGTTTGTCTTTTGCTTGCCATTTTGATTTGACTTCTTGGATGCTTTGAATTTTTCTTCTTTTGTGATCATCTTATCCTGCTTTGTTCTCATCTCATAGGTTGTGAGGGTCCCATGTAGCCCATCCATGGTCAATGTAGTTAGATCCTCTCTCTCTTCTAGTGTTGAAATATTTGAGTCAAATCTCATTAGTAGAGATATCAATACCTTTTGGACAACAACGTGTTCATTTACCTCATCTCCCAATCCTTTTGTATTTTTAACTAATTCATCAACTCGTAGAAAGTAGGCAGTTATTTTCTCATCTTCATTCATCTTTAGTTGTTCAAATTTTGCTGTGAAAATTTGAAGTTTAGCTTCTTTGAATTTCTCATCTCCTTCATATACATTCTTCAACTTGACCCAGATGTCCTTAGCAGAATCACAATGCATAACTTTGGTGTAGATATATTTAGACAAGCCATTTAGGAGTGCACTTTTAGCTCTTGAATTATTCTCTTAAAGTTTCTTTCCATCTTTATTTGTAGGAGGAATGGTTGGTGCTTTGTATCCATCTACCATTGATCGCCAAACATCAAATCCTAGTGCCTTTATGTGTGTCTTCATTATTCTACTCCAGAAAGCATAATCTTCCCCATCAAACTATGGTATCTCAATCTTAGAGTAATCCATGATCTCCTTCCAGTGGTTAAATTGTATCTCGAAGGACCTGCTCTAATACCAATTGTTGGATTACTGAGAGGGGGGGTGAATTAGTAATAGAGAAATATAATCATTTTTAACCATAGTATATAAATGTTCTTATCTTTATGATCAATTTACCGATATAATTCAACAGGTGAAGAATAAATAAACCATGAATAATGGGCTATCATACACATACACATTACACTAGTATTTTTACATGGAGGCCCAATGCGATAGAAAACCGCGAAATGATTTTTCTTATATTTCTTTAAGAATTACATTCATTGGAAGCACCAACTTCCTTTGTTTTCCAGCTACAACTAGAAGGAGGCTCCAACCCCCTATATTTTCAGGATACAACCTTAGGGAAGCTCCAACTCCCCAATTCTCTAGCTCCGACCATAAGGAGGATACAACCCCCTATGTTCTATGGATACAACCGAAAGGTGGCTACAACCACCTATCMTTTCCCCGTCCAACCACCCTRAAATATAAGTGTAAAATAACCGATGAATCATTTCCACACTGTCACTGTGAAATATACCATTGTAAATCTATACCAATATGTGCCAACAACCTATAACCAACCTATACCAATAACCAGTAGTCAACTTGTAATCAACCTGTACCAACATGTACCAAATATACCAACAACTTGTACCAATAATCTCCTCAATAGATCAAAACTGATAACATATGTCTCATACCCAATGTCACAAGGATAACACTCAAACCATGTGCATATATGTATCTATAGTCATGTGCATACAATCGTAATCATGTGTAATAAGCCCTCACATGGACTAGACATCAAACCCTCTCTTTTATGTAGCCTCAAACTATACAAACAATTGCAACAATACACCATAACCAAAATCCCTCAACCATGTACCACAAAAACCGTCGACCATGTACCAATAAGTACAAGATATGCCTCAACAATCAAACTAACAAGATGTACCAATGATAAATATCAGACATACCAGCACTGTATTTTGTAGACCTGACTCATACAACAAGTGTAATACAACCATCAAACTCTCTAGGGAAAATCCTCAATCTCCCATAACCATATCTCATGTAGACAATAATATCCAACTACGCATAAGAATATAACATACCTTTTGAACCTATAGATAAATATGTTGTACCTAATCACTGTAGAACTTCCTGGAGACTCTAATCAGCCCTGCAACCTAAAGCACACCTCAACTTCACTTCTGGTAGTGTGTCCTGTGATGCATGTGAAATGTCTAGTGGGACCTCGCGTGACAGGCTCTACTTGACCCGTGGGGGTGCCTCATGAGACATCTACTGGGTGACCTGCAGAGATGACCCTAATTAGGGTTTTTCACAATTTCTTTGGAATCCACTGCGACCACGAAAATTTTTCATCACTCTGTCTTCACTTCGTCAGAATTACGCAATTATAAATGTATCAATTAGTACCTACAATAATCCTTCCACAATAATAGATATTCAATCTCAATAGGTCCTAATAGAAAACCCGTGCTCTCTTATTTATACTCTCCAAGTAGCTTCCTCAAGGGGTTACATTCTAACTAACTTTATCCAACTTCCTTGTTTTAGGGATAACCCACTTCTAACCACTTTGTCCACTTACAACCACTTTATCCACAAATAGTAAACTCACCACTTCTAGTTGCAACTAATTTATTTTTAATTGTTTTATTTTTTCAACAACTTAACTCATTATTGACTCCTAGTTACAACCACTTTGACTAGTAAACTTCTTCTAGGAGAATCTAGAATAAATTGACTTATTTGACCTTCTAAGGGCTTCTAAATAACTCATGAGGGTTCTCTAACTTCACAAGGCCATAACTCTTTGACCGTGAGGAGTTATGTTACGTTCCATATATCACTGGAAATGGCACGACATGTACTATCCATATAGAATAGTCTTACATGCAAACACATGGAAATTTGTACCTTTATACCTCAAACAAACTTGATTCCATTAACCATATTGTTGGGGCTACCAAAATTTTCTAACGGACTTGCTTCAAGGGTGGACATCAATGAAAACCAACCCAATTAATCAACACATGGATGATTTCTCTCTGATCTTTGTGCTTCTGTTATAATTTCTATCATATATTCAGTGTAAAATTATTCAATGATAACAGTCCTAGAATTTGTTGTTTGAGTTCACTTGGAAGTAATTTTCAGATCTGAAATTGAATGCATTGAATGCTTAAAATTTGACATGGTATCAGAGCATAGGATCTAGAGAGATAAGGTCATCTTCTTGAGACATAAGTTGTTGGAGATTTGTGTTCTTTTTCAAGACTGGACACGATGATGGGCACTCTTATAGTTGAGGATAGGTTGGAGGGGGGCACAAATTTTCATTCCTACAAGGCTAGGATTCTTTTTCTCTTGGAAGAGAATGATCTCAAAGATTACATTGAGAAGGTGATTCCATATCCTAATGATGCACATCAATAGGAAACTCATGAGAAGAAGGAAGTGAATCCCAAGTAGGTGTTGTTAGATTCTGTGAAGGATCACTTGATTCCTCATATTTCTGAGAAGAAGAGAGCCAAGGATATGTATAATGCTTTGGTGGGATTGCACCAAAGAGGGAATAAAAATCAGAAGTTGATTTTGAGTCATAAGATCCAATTAGTTGAGATTTCCAAATCATATGCAGTTTATCAGGATCACTCATATTCATGATCATATTGTATATGTTGGTGAGGAATTTGTTGACACAGAGTTGGTGAATGTATAATTGAATGGTTTTCCTAGGTTTGGGAACCATTTGTGAAGGTAATTTGTGCATGAGAGAAGTTTCCACCATTTGAAAAATTGTGGATCGGTTTCATCCAGTAGGAGGATCAGATAGAGTCTAGGAACAAGCAGAGAGGTAGTGATTATGATAACCAGACCCTAATTGTTCATACTAGGAAGGGAAAAGGAAAAGGTTCTGGGAAGGAGAACATAGGGAGAGAGACATCTCCAGATAAGTGGAAGAAGAAGGAACTTAGCAAGGTCAAGTGATTTTCTTCACATAAGCAAGGCCACTATGCTTCAAAATGTCCATAGTGTAAGAAAGGGAAAGGCAAGCAGCAGGCATCATCAGCAGAGGTGGATGGGGTGGCAGATAGGCTTCAAAGGGATTTTTTATTAGTCTTTTTCATTTCTGGTACATTTTTCCATAGTGAGAGTTGTTTAGTGCATAGTGGAGTTTCTCATCATATGATAGGATCATAGGAGTCACTCGCCTATTTTTCAGAGGAGGACTCGGGATTGGAGATGGATCTTGGTGATAATGCCAAGTATGCAGTCAAGGGAGTTGGGACAGTTGTGTTTCATCTAAAGTCTGAGAATCCTCTTAGGATGTGTTAAGCCCTAAATAGTAGCACATTACCCCTTAATTAGGGAATATTACATTAGTAATGTTATTTTATTTATGTTGGCTTGGTTACATTAGTTGTAATTGTACCTCCTAGTCTCCTATATATACCAAGGAGACCTTTTCATTTGGAATAATATTGTATTTGGATATTTATGTGGTATAAGGAGGTTTCCCCCTCGAAGAGGCTTATTATCTTAAATTCTCTCTTTTTCAAGGCATTGAGTACTTATTCTAAGTTTTTTTTATGTTATTTTGATATTTGGTTCTTAACAATTGGTATCAGAGCTCAAGGTCTTCGGGTTTTGTTGCTAAATCTGAGACAACTTGGAATTTTCACTATAAATGTTTTTCTACAACATTTCAAAAGGAACCCCTTGGAAGATATTTATTAGACGACTCAAGGTATGTAGGTTTCAAATTCCAGCTCTCGATGCCTTATAATTTCATAGATATAGCCTATGTAAGATAGGGTTATGGAATCATCCTTAATTTATTCATCATGGAATTTTAGCTATAACATTTCAGCCCATGAAATCTAGAGGATATTCACAGAATTTATCAAGGTAGTTGTGATAAACATTTCATTTTATGGGTCATCTTACTTTTGTAGATACACCCTATGCAAGATAGGGAATTTGACTAGTCATATTAACTAGTCTCAAACAAGTCTTCTGGGTAAAATAGTGATATCTTATTCAGTGAGTATCCAAATTAAGTGAGACTAGTTGCATTGGAAATTGGACAATCTGTAGTATTTCTAGTACAAGTTTCAGAATCAAATATTAGATATTGTGATCTTGGAATTATTTACAAGTACGCTCTCCTGGAAGGGACAAAAATCAACAAGATTTGGGGAAGTTACCATAAATTCCACTTGGAACATCCAATTTTGATCAGACCTGTGGCATTGCAGAGAAGAAATATCACAAAACTACAAAAAGAAATTTTCAGACCTAGAAGGGCAAAAATTTTGGAGACACAGCAGAAGAAATATCGTTTAGCAGAACCACCTCGAAATCAAGGTTTAAAAGTGATACTTGGCCAACATGCCACCAAAAAAGGGAACTTTTACACCAATTAAGCCTCCAGACAGTTCTACTTGGACTCTTGATGAAGGTGAAGAAATGCACAGGGACATAAATGATTTACAAAAGAAGATAGTAACAAAAGATGAACTACAAGGGATGATGGATTCAACTAAATCTAAGTTGGAGGCAATAAATACTAAGATTGAAGGTTTAAAAGGGGATATCATGGAAGTATTGAAAATTTTCCTAATATAGAGGACACCTGAAAGTGAAAATGTATACCATGAAATTCATGATGAGGACATAAGGAAGATGAATTAAGAATGGATAAACTCCAACTTTGGGTTGAAGACCAACCACTTTCCTAAGATCAATATGAGGAATTTTGATGGAAAGGATCCAATCGCATGGATACTTCAGATGGAGCAATTCTTTGATCTACATGATGTGCCACATACACAAAAGGTATGAATTACTTCTTTATATTTAGAATCTAATCAATTTGTGTGGTATTGATGGCTTTGTTCTCGTAAATCAATCATCACTTGGACAATTTTCACAGAAGAAATGATAGCACACTATGAGGATACAAGAAGAAATACCTTCTTTATCCAATTGATAAATCTCAAGCAAAAGGGTTCATTTGCAGAGCACATTGATAACTTCCAAAGATTGAATATAAAGGTAATGGATATTCCATATGAGCACATGATTTATGTATTCATGGGAACTTTAAAGGATAACATTCAACATGAGGTTCGCCTTTGGGAACCCAAATCATTGGAGAATGCATTCAGGTTGGCGAGAAATGTTGAAAGTAAAAATATGGATATGGCTACTAGAAGGACCACTCTTAACATCTATTGAGAGAATATTGTTCCTTCTTATAAAACACCTCAACCTCCAAGTTTGACACCTCAACAATTGGAGGAAACAAATTCAAAAGGTTTATGCCTTAATTGTGACAGCAAGTACAGTAAGGGACATAAGTGTGGTGAGAAGAAATTATTCTACATAAATTGTGAAGAGGAAGAAGAAAAAGAACAAAAACAAAAACCATCTCAATATGAAAACGTAGAAGAGATTTTTTCTGAAGAGTTGACTCCCACGATATCATGTCATGCATTGGATGGAATTATCACTCCTCAAACCCTCAAGATCAAAGGATATATCAAAAAGAAAAAGGCAATAGTCCTAATTGATTCTGGTAGTGGTAGTACTCATAATTTCATTCACTATAAATTAGCCAAAGCTCTCAATTGCTTTATATATCCAGTGTCAGAGTTTCAAGTAATGATTGCAGATGGAGGAACTATCAATTGCTCAAGAAAATTCAATAAGATCAATCTTACTATGGGGGAATATGCAATGAATAGTCTAATGATTTCTATACCCATGGGTGGTGTTCATGTCGTACTAGGAGTCTAATGGTTACAATCATTACGAACAATGGCCTTTAATTTTCAAGAACTTTTCATGAAATTTTCATTGGAAGGAAAAGAAATTGAGTTAAGGGGTATCACAGGGAAACCTAGTAAGGTGATAATCTCTAATGGCATGACAAAATTATTGAAAAAGGGGCATCAGGGTGTAATTGTACAACTATTCTCACTAGATATTCAAACAACTAAGCCATCTATTCCCCTAGATCTCCAAGGGATCATTGATAAGCACTCCAAAGTATTTGAAGAAATTCTCAAAGGTCTTCCACCCACTCGAAATCATGATCATGTTATTCACCTAATTCCTAGGAGTGTTCCTCCTAACATTAGGCCTTACAGATACCCTTATTCCCAGAAGAGTGAAATTGAGTGTATGGTTGAAGAAATGTTAGAGGTTTTCATTATTAGACCTAGACAAAGTTGTTACTTTGCATGGGTGGTAATGGTACTCAAGAAAGAGGGCTCATGGCGTATGTGTCTAGATTATAGAGAGCTCAACAAGATCACTATTAAAGATAAGTTTCCCATTCCCGTCATGGACGAATTGTTATATGAACTACATGGAGCAATATATTTCACAAAGTTGGATCTCCATTCAGGGTATCATCATATTAGAATGAAGGAATCAAATATCCCAAAAAGAACATTCTGAACTCATGAAGGCCATTATGAATTTTTGGTCATGCATTTTGGCCTTACGAATGCAACTTCCACATTCCAAGGGTTTATGAATTCCATTTTCAATCCCTTCCTTCAAAAATTTGTGTTAATATTTTTTGATGATATACTAATCTATAGCAAGTCTTGGGAGGATCATGTGAAACATGTTGACAAGGTGCTACAACTACTAAAGGAGAAACAATGATATTCAAAACCAAACAATTTTTTCTTTGGGGTGAAGGAGGTATAGTATTTGGGTCATAATGTATCTTATGAAGGTGTCAAGGTATACCCTAACAATATTAAGGCAATGATGGACTAGTTGATTCCCAAAACATTGAAGAATATTAGAGGACTTTTGGGTTTGACAGGTTACTACTGCAAGTTTGTTCGGAACTATGGGAGAATAGTACCACCTTTAATGACATTAACTAAGAAGGATGCATTTTCATGGAATCCAAAGGCAACTCAATATTTTGAACAACTTAAAGAGACGATGTGAAAATATCATGTCTTAACCACACTAGACTTCACAAAAACATTTATTGTGGAATGTGATGCCTCGGGAAATGGAATTGGTGTTGTTCTAATGCAAGAAGGAAGGCCCCTTTCTTTTGAAATTAGACCACTCAAGGGAAAGGACTTACACAAATGCATTTATGAGAAGGAAATGAT
>SNQJ01S0002705.1:132378-149026 GCA_010110895.2 Picea sitchensis | reverse complement strand
CATATTGTCTTAAGTACAGGGAACAAATTGAAGAGAATACTTATCATATTGAGTGAAGGAGACTCGAAATAAAATCAACAACACTCATTCTTGAAGATAAGACTCCATGTTCTAGGTTTGATTGATTAAATTAATAAGTTTCCAATTTACACATATCTAGTTTGATAATTTCTACATTACTAGTTGTGACATCAATCCTTGAAAGGTTATATTACTGCTAGATACAATGAATAATTGGTAGCATGTGAGTACTATTGATATAAATGCTTAGTGTACTTCGTTGTAAGATGAACTAACATCTCCTCTAGGAGATACTTCTTGTTTTGCTTCTAGCAAGGTCACCTTGGTAATAATATGATGATTACCATGAGATTTCCTTTTTATTCTTTTTGATGTAGATATGTTCTTATGAAAATGATATTAAACTTTTGGTTCTTATTTTCTTGTTCCAGGCAGGTTATCATGGAGGAATTATTGATCACAACACTAGAAGAGTGTTGTTCCTATTTCTTGTTATTGTATTTTTATTTTAGTTCTTGTTCCAGGAAAGTCACAAGCAATCGCTCTGAGAAGGAGCTACTATGATTATTGTTCTCATTCTTTTTATTATGATAAGAGTATTATTCTTGTCTATTGTTTTTCACTTTGTTTTCCTTGTTTCGAGCAGGTCACAAGTGATAACTCTAAGGGAATCTATAGTGACGGTTGCAGGAGACAACATATTAGATGGTATCTAGTTTGAGACATGGAACAGACTATCCAGATAAGAAGTTGCATACACGACTATATACATCCATGTACCAAAGAAGAAGAAGATGAAGAAGGTTACTTTTGCGAGATACATAGTATCTCATATGGAGATTGATTTTAAGGAGAAGAAGGCTCCAAATATGACCAAACAAATCCCTCTAGTGCAGTTGATCACTCTTCAGATCCTCAGGAAGAGTTAGTAGAGCCAGAAGGATCTACCCAGAATCATTATAGTAACCAAGAAGAGACCAGCATGGTCCCATGAAAATTTTCAAGATGCAACATTGATGAGCCATATCATGAGGAGAAGATGGCTCCAAAGATTATATAGACATAGAGGGAGTCAAGCTTCAGAGGGAGAATGGAGACTCGAAGACTTTTAGATTCATATGGAAGAGAGAGACGTATTTCAGAACTGATAGACAGATGCCATGGGTTGAGAAGGATAGATTGAATCTTTAGAGGCTTCAAGGAGATATGAGATCTTATGGGAAGATTCCCTCACTTCAATAGACTTTGCTACAGTGTCCGAGGAGGAAGCTAGCTAAAAGGACTGGAATATATATTTTTTCCTTGGTTTTGAGACTAGAAGGGAAGTGAGTGGTGACTTCCAAGTTTATCTACAAGATCAAGCATGTTGCATATAAATAGCCTATATATGTACAAATCTGTATTTGTGTCCAAAGGATTCTCCCAGAAAAAGGGAGAATAATATGACAAGACACTTGCTCCAGTATATTGCTACTGATGAATAGGTAGAAGATATGTTGACCAATCCTCTTTCAGGGACAAGCTTGGAGTGGTCCAAATGTTTTTTCTCTAGTAGTGATAATTGATGTATTCCCTAGTAGAAGGAAGTGATGTGATCCCCAGTAGTGGGATCTATCCCAGTGCAAGTTGGTATGATACTCCAATGCAGGCTGGTATGTTACCCCAACGTAGGTTGGTGTGCTACTCCAACGCAGGCTAGTATGCTACCCAGTGCAGGTTGGTATGTTACTCCAACATAAGCTAGTATGATACCCTAACGCAGGTTGGTATGCTACTCCAATGTAGGATGGTATTCTACCCCAGTACAGGTTGGTATGCTACTCCAACACAAGCTGGTATGTTACGCCAGCGTAGGTTGGTATGCTACTCCAACGCAAGCTAGTATGTTATCCTAGTGCAGGTTGGTATGCTACTCCAACACATGATGGTATGTTACCCCAGTGCATGTTGGTATGCTACTCCAACGTAGGCTGGTATGCTACCTTAGCGCACGTTGGTATGTTACTCCAACGTAGTCTTGTATGCTACCCCAGTGCAGGTTGGAGTGTTACTCCAATGCAGGCTAGTATGATACACCAACGCAGATTAGTATGCTACTCCAATGTAGGTTGGTGTGTTACCCCAACACAGGTTGGTATGCTACTCCAACACTGGTTGGTATGTTACCCCACCCCAGTGTAGGTTGGTATGCTACTCCAACGCAGGCTAGTATGTTACCCCAACGTAGTTTGGTATGCTACTCCAACAAAGGTTAGTACACTACTCCAGTGAAAGTGCATAACTTCTTATGATGTATGGATTCGTGAAATTAAACAAGGCAATGGTCGAGGTGTGAAGAAGCATAGAAGCAGTGATGATGATCATGCCAAGATGAACACCTTCCTTTTTAAGAGGGAGTGTTAAAGTTTTGAGTCATATTTTGTGTGAGTTGATGAGTTAATAGTTTTGTATGAACTAGATGTTGACCTGTAGTGTCAAAAATGATTCCTAGCTAGAGTGTTGACCAGTAGCATCGGAGGTTACTAGCTAGAGGGCCAACCAGTAGTGTTGGAGGTTTTTTCCATCTAGATAGTTAATGTGCAGCTATGATGGTGATACTTGATATGTTTTATCATATAACAGCCTATGTGGCTATGGTGATGATGCATGTAGACTAGTCTGCAAGACCATGTGAGATGGATGGATGTGTGTGATACCACTACATGAAGAACATTGTAGTTAATACCTCCCTAGCTAAGAGGGAGTGTTGATGTTTTGGTAGCTATGGGAGGTATTAACCTCCATGTGTAACCTATAACTTAGAATAGAATATTCTGGAAGCAATTGAACCATTAAATAGATGATTGGAAACTCTAGAAGACAAGTTGGCCTAGCAGAATAAATAATGTTAGAATATTATCTTCCAGAAATGCAATTTGGCTCCATAGGAAAAATATAAAAAGAAAATATGATTACAAGAAAGTCAGGTCGGCCCAGCCAGAAAAGTCGTTGGACAGATTAATATAAATAGAGGATGTTCTAGCTCATTTGGATACCCAGTTAGAGTGCAAGTATTGTGGAGATATACAGTTGCATATGCAAGGAGGAATAAGGTTGTATGATCATCTCTTGGTCTTGGTCTCTCTCTAGCTCTATCAAGTGATTCTCTTATTCTCTTGGTGATTCTCTTGGTGAAACTCTTGGTGATATTCTTATTAAGTATGGCACAAGATTGAGAGAGTAGTGCAGATGCAGCTACTGCAATTGTGTATGGCACTTATTCTATGGATATGGAGACTTTCTCTCTATTGTGCACTACAATTGGAGAAGGAGCACTCTACTTTTCTTAAGTTGTTGTTACAATTAGTAGCTAGGGTTTATCTATTGGTTCTGCAGTAGGATTGTCGGAATTATTCTAAGTAAAGGTTATTTTGCTCGGGGGTGGAATATGTGAATTCCTATGGTTTRGTGACAATGATGTGACATTGTCTATGGTTAAACAAGCATACCAAAATTTCAACAGAAACACCTCCTTGAACTCCTCATCTTCTATGTATGCCTCTTTGTATGCATCATGGGTAAAGTTTACATGTGCATAAGAGTTCCCAAAGTTGTAATATTCAATGTGGGTGGCCTTGAAAGCATGTCTACCAACTTGTTTGTGCTACTCTTATTATACTTTATGACTATATTAAATTTCTACAAAAAACCCATCCACTTGTAATGTTTGGTTTGTTGAAGCTTGCTTTAGGCCTGTAAATACTACAGTGGTTGGTAATCTATGTGGATAATGGTTTCATTTCCCACCAGATAGTGTTTCCACTTTTTAACGACTTGAACCAGGGCATAGAGTTCATGATCATAGGTAGGGTAGTTCAAAACTCCCCCATGAAACATCTCAAAATGATAGCATATTGACTTACCTCCTTGCATATAAATTGCTCTAATAGCATACCCACTTGAAATTGTCTCCACTTCGAAAGGATTCTCCAAGTTTGGCAATGTGAGAATTAGTGCTTGACTGATCTTTTATTTTATCTCATTGCAATATTTCTATTGATTCTTTCCCCACTGGAAACTCTTACCACTCACTATTATGCCATGGAGTGGTGCATCTACCGTTGAAAATGACACTATGAACTTTTTGTATGTACTATGATGCCCCAACAAAGATCCTAACTTCAATGACATAAGTAGGACATGGCCATTTTATGATGGCCTCCATATTTGTGGGATCTATATTGAGATTTTGTCAACCAATCCCATACCCCAAATACACCAATGATTGCTGAGAAAACTCACATTTCTTGAGGTTGGCCAACAACAAGTGCTTTTTTAGATTCTCTAACACCTATATGAGATGTGATATGTGCTCTTCCTAGGTAGAGATATAAACCAATATATCATCCAAATACACTATAACAAATGAATCTAAATGTGGGTGTAATACATCATTCATTAATCTCCTAAATGTAGTTGGTTCATTACATAAACCAAATGGCTTGACCAACCATTCTTACAAAACTTGCCTTGTCTTGAAGGAGGTATTCCAAGTCTCTTATTATTCGACACGTACCTAGTAGTATCCCAATTTCAGATCCAACTTGGTGAAGTACTTGGCATGTTGTAGTTGGTCTAACAAATCATCGATACCAGGAAAAGGGTATCGATACTTGAGTGAAATCTTGTTTGAATCTCTATATTCGATACACATTTTTCGAGTCCCATATTTCTTAGGTAATATAATGATAGGTGACCCATAACATGAAGTGCTTAGTTTAATCACTCCTTGCTCCTACAGCTACTACAAATCCTTCTTCACTTCATATTTTTCCAAACAAACTATCTATACAACCCAATATTTGGTAATGGGGAGTTAGGAAACAATTGTATCCCATGCTCCACTTCCCTCTTAGGTGGTAGTCCTTTAGGCTCTTGGAACACTCCTCTGTATTTCTGCAACAACTCCTCCAACTGTCGTTTCTTGTTTTTAGTACATCCTTCCAAGGATGTCTTTACTCTTATTGATTCATAACCCAATTGATTCTCTCATAAGGAAAGAAAGACATACTTCTTACTTGAACTAATCAACTTTTTTTCTTGGTTGGCACTTACCAATGAGATATTGAAATTACCTTTATGCGCATTGATGATGAAAGACTTCCAATCCTTGATCAAGAAGTACTATTTTTCTCTCTATGTGAATATAACATCCATCTTATACATGTAGGGGCTTCCGCAAAATACACCACACACATCAATGAGTACGACATCTAACTCCACTTCATCAATAAAATTTGCACTTACCACAAATTTGATCTAACATTGTTTTGTGACCTTTATCTCTGCATTATTGTTTACCCACCCCAGTGGATATGGGCTAGGAGGATCATGAACCTCCAACCCAATCTTGCTGACCAGATTGATGGTTATTAGATTAACATGTGAAATAGAATCGAATAGAGCATCTACCTTGGTCTTCTTGTCCTAGATCTTGATATGGAAGAGTTTTGTCATATCCTTCTCTTCCTTGTGATGAAGGCTACTCAAATTCACCTCATTATGCATTGAAGTGAAAGTAATATTGACATCCACATATGATATGTTCTCTACTTGATTGCTTGAATCTGTGGTTGTAACACCCCATTTTCCCCCAACCTGTAATTATAATTATGTCTTAGTTTCGTAGGGAGTTACAGAAAATATATTTGTCCATTTTAAGACTAGAAAAAACAATTACCAACAATGTAAATGTATTTTGTTTAATTAATGAAAATTTGCCAAACAACTGACTAAAGGGTGGAGCATCAATACTGGTCATAATACCATGAGCATAAATTAATGAGCGGGTTGGGGGATTACCTTGCCTACAAAATATTTAACCCTTGTCGAAGAGCCATATTGCCAAAGTTCATATTTGAAATTTAAATATTTATGTCTCTTCCCATGTTTCCCAAAAACTAGTTAATGGAGGGGGTTTGGTAGTTGAGCAGCCAACCTCCCACGATAATGGAGGGATAGCTCAAAAATTTATGCCAATGGTACAACAAGTACCTCCTCATTTTCTTTGATTGACCCATGAATTCCTCTACCAAAAGGAAGGGGAAATTGTGAACCTTCTTGGGGGGGAGAAGGAGAGAACTTACAAGGAGTGCGAGGAGAGATAGTTTTGGAAAGAGAACTATAAAATTAACCATGATAAGATAGAGAAAAAAACCACAAGTGGACTTGCTACTAAATTTGGGTAGAGAAACCCAAACCTGACCTGGGCTAAGAGGGTCGTGAATTTATGTTGTCTAGGAAAGGGAAAATGGCACTAAGAGGGGAGAGCATTGAGGGAATGCAAAGGAAGGAAATGGACTCCCTTGTGCGAGTGTAACCAGCTAGGAAAGCATTGGGGAAATTCATGTAGGCCCTGGGCTTGGTGGGTAAAAAGGGATTTATGTTGTGTGACTACCTATGAAGGAGAGTGACATTCACATCCATTAAATTCCTTGAGAGAATGATTTTCCCTAGTGGTATCATGGCATGGATAGGGGGTGTCTTGTTGTAAAATATATCATTGCAACAAAACCTACAGTAGGGTGAAAAAGTGCTCACCCTCATTTAGTTGGTCATGTGAGTATCTTATAAATAGATAAGTCTCTCATTGATCTATGTAAAACTCATATGCTTTTACAATTTATGAAATTGTATGGACTATAAGAAAAAAACTATGATGAATGGAATGAATTTTTGCTCTATGTTCCTTGTATACATAGTATTTTATTACTAGTTATAATTCTCTTCAAATTATATAACAGACCTCATGTAGCTCAAAGTCAAAATCCTGAGAAGTGCATGAATCTCTATGGAGAAATTTTAATATTATTGGTTGTAAAGAGTTGAATAAACATGTGTGTGTTGAGTTTTTATGTACTCGACAATTATTGATTCCCTTGAGTCTCAAATTCCTTAATCTCATGCTACAAAAAGGTTATTCTCTGAGTTTGAATATTAAATCCCAATGTCTAGTATATTTATCATTTGAATGTCAATAGTGTTCATTGTGGAACTAAAAGGAAAGTGGGTCAAAATCACAATCTACTTTGAGGAGTGGACTCAATGTTTGAAGTTATCTAGGTTGCAAACTTCCAAATATCCAACTATATGAAGTTCAAACTTTTATTAAGGAGAAAGAAAATATTTGCAAGAACCCAAATATATAGATTTAAGTTTCCATCAAGAATGGTTCCATTACAAGTTAGGTTAAAACCAACATCTGGATCCAATCGTTCCCTTTTATAAAGTTTTTAAAGTGAATTTGGATACCTAGATTCTGGATTGACGATTCTATGTTCCAAGTTTCATCCTAAATAACACTAAAATTTGACAAGAACATTATAAAGTTAATTGTTTATCGTTCATCAACATTCTTAGAATAATCTCCCTTGGGATCTAAACCATCCAATATCCTCAAGATCCACTCCCTAGCATCATTAGTGATTAGTCGATTCTTCCCATCGAGGATTTCGAAATTGTGTTCATCGATGGTTTGGACCAATTCTTTCATTGATCATCAGCACATTGTAAATTTTGTTCACTGGAAATTTCGGTCGATTCCCCATAGACACTTTTCCAAAAGGTGTATCAACAATTTTCTGACATGTCATAACACATGGATGTTGGTGTGGCATGACATGTGGATGTTGGCATGGCATGACACATGGATTTTGACATGGAAAATTGGCGTACATGGCATGACACATGGATGTTGATGTGGCATGACACATGTATTAGTGAATTTGGGTCAATTATCCATCAGTGATTTTGGGTCGATCATTTCCATCGGCAATCGACCGATTCTTTTATTAACGAATTATATTTTATTTTCATCAGTGCTTCAGTTGATCTAACCCATTACCCATTAACACTTTCCAAATATTTTCTATCGGCAATTTAAAATTGTTTCCATTAACACTTTTTCCAATTGGTTTATTGGCCTTTTAAAAAAGAAAAAAGAGGCCACGTCAGCTGGCACATGCAAAATAAGGTTCACATGGACATGATGATGTAATCATGTGAGTTACACTTATGATCTTTGAGAGGTCATATCTTCTTGTCCGAAGATTAAAATTGAACATATTGATAGTTGTTGAAAATATCTTGAGGAGTAGACTTGACCTACAAGATTAGAATCAGTGTTAGAGTTATGTTTAAGAAAATTAACTTAGTAGGAAATGAGGAGGATTTTGTACACCCCACCAGCCTAATGAATATTAAGGGGTTGGGTGGGTTACAATGGATAGAAGGTTCTTCTTTTTTGCATCCTTCTTATTGTTCTTAGGGTTCAGCTCTAGATGTAGTTTTTAACACTTTTCTTCAGTGTGACTATTGATATTGCAATGGTTATAGTGGTTACTTGGATCCTTGCACTAATGTGCAGTGGATGTCATCTTATTGTCTTTCCCTTTATACTTCTTCTTCCCCTCCTTGGAAGCATCTTGATTCTCTTTCAATTTTGAACCACTTGGTATCCTTTCTTCAGGCCTATATTTTCGAGATATTGTTCTTTCACATAGGCCTCATCATCTGTCTTGGCCTTGAAGAGAATCACTTGCTTTCAAAAATGACTATGTAGACCCACCAAATACTTGAGGAGTACATCTGGATTCTTGGGGGAGCTACCCAACATGATAGATATATTTCTATATTCGGTGGTGTACTCCTCCATGTTGAATCATAAATTCATCACCTACTATAAAAGCTTGCAAAGTATTGCAAAGCCTGTATCTATTTATATTGAAAATTTTAAATAATAATAGGTGGGGTCCCCTATGAGAAAACACACTCAAGTGATTATTTCTAGACATAACATTTCCTTCAACATGTCGGCATATCATCTTTTCCGTTGAGATATCATTTTCATTATGATGCTTCAAAGCAATGGTATATTGATTCAAAGTTCTTGTGGTATTTATAAATACACATGTTTGGATTATACAAAGCGTTTGTT
This sequence comes from Picea sitchensis, assembly GCA_010110895.2. Classification (NCBI taxonomy): domain Eukaryota; kingdom Viridiplantae; phylum Streptophyta; class Pinopsida; order Pinales; family Pinaceae; genus Picea; species Picea sitchensis. The sequence continues at coordinate 140,031 of SNQJ01S0002705.1, read as the reverse complement.
TGCATTTTAAAATGGAAAGTACAACAGTTTTCTAAGACATCAAACTTTGATCAAATGATATTTGATATCTAGCAAACACAACTCTATTCTCTCCTTAGTATAATGGTGGCATGGCACTCATGAAATAATTTGTAAATGGCATGTTTTGTTCCTATGATTATATGCATAGTGAAATCAAATTTCATTGCCTATACTTTGACATTCAAAGCATATTAACATTAAATATTTAAAGAGATAATATTTTTAAAGTTTATATGATTTATTTTGGCCTTTGGGTTTGATATATATGAGTGTGACAGTGTTCNTCAAACTTTGATCAAATGATATTTGATATCTAGCAAACACAACTCTATTCTCTCCTTAGTATAATGGTGGCATGGCACTCATGAAATAATTTGTAAATGGCATGTTTTGTTCCTATGATTATATGCATAGTGAAATCAAATTTTATTGCCTATACTTTGACATTCAAAGCATATTAACATTAAATATTTAAAGAGATAATATTTTTAAAGTTTATATGATTTGTTTTGGCCTTTGNATAAGTTAATTTTGAATACATATCATTGTTAAAATGCAAATGATATAAGCTATGGTCATACTATATGTTAGTCCCTAACCTTGCTCTTTGACTGATTGGGTATCCCTAGTCCCTGTCCTACCCATTTTCCATGATTTTCTGTTAAAACTCAATTTTTACCTCTTGGCTTCAAAGATTAATTTTCAATCTTTATTGCGCATTTTAAATGATTTTTGAAGTTTTTAAAGATTAGGATTTTATATGAAGATTTTTTGTCACATCACTTGTCGTTTCATTATTTGAATTTTCAAATTTTGCCAAGTCAGAAAAGGCGCTACAAAAATAGCGTTATTCCTGCAATGCTATGAATAATCATTGTTTTGCATACGCCACCCAGCCCAGATAGTGTCATAACTTTTCAAATAATGATTAGAAGATCTACATGCCTTTGTATGATCTATTTTTGGGTTGCTATTTCTATGATGACAGCTACATATGAAGGATTGGGTTGTACTCTCCATACCTACATCAAATCACACATCTGATTATTGTGAATGAAATCATCACCTTTCTATTTTAGTATGTCAGTTATTTTTGTGCAGGGATTGAAGAAAGAAGTAATTTCTGGTTCTTAACATCCCACGAGAATTGAAGTTTCAAACCATCAATCTTCTCAGATTTTTTTACAGGATCATATCAGCGGTATGGCACCCAAAAAGAGTGGCTATATAATCAGACTAGAGCCCGAAGGCATGGAATTTCTCAAAGAATACCCTCAAATGGTGAAGAAATTCAAGGACGATGGTTAGTTCGACTTTTTCTCAACCTTCCAGGGGCATGACGAACATATCTCGATGGCGTTTGCATAGAATTTTGATGGCTTCGAATCTATAGTTGGGAAACTTCTGATGCATGTGACTGAACATTCTATTGCTAAAGCCTACATATTGACAGTGTATGGGGAAAAATGGTGGAAGAAGGAGAATGTGATCATGGAGTTGTAAATCAGTTTCTAATTCCATAGAAATAAAACCCTAACTGGAACAAGGGAATACCGCATAGTTGGGTAAGGAAAGAATGGCACATTTCTTTGATAATCATCCACAAGTACATTACATGTGAAGGCAGGTTTTCCTTGGTTTATCTCTATCATATCATACTGTTGATTCATATAAATGGTGATTATCCTCTTAATTTACCCTATTTTCTGCTAAAACGTTTATCCAAAATTTCTAAGAGGGTGCAATCCCATCTTGCTACAGCAAAAGGCAATCTCTTTCATTAGGATTTAATTATAACATTAGTAGTCTTCTCTTTAAACGAAGTCCAAAGATCCTAGGATTGGTTAATCCATTCTTTAAAACCAGATTTACAGTCAGCTAAATCCAAAACTGTCAAAGGGAAGAAATCGGCCAAACATAAACAGAATCTTCAAGCCATCGAATTCTTAATTAAAGAAGAATCACATGCAACTAGGGTAACTCAGGCTAGCAAGAGGAAATTGCAAACTCAACCAACTATTGGAGATTTTCTTGTAGATGAAAACCATGGGAAATCTACCACTAGTCGAGGAAAGAAGTCTAGAACAAATGAAGACACTGACATATATCATAATCCAGATATAAAGAGGGAAATTGATGAAAATGAAGATTACACTGTAAGCCCATTTCAGACTCCATTCAAGCAAAGACGATGATATACAGATAAAAATAATGCAAAGGGCATCTTCTTTACACAGAATTGAGAAAGAATCTGAAGACTTGAGGAAGAGACAAGAAAAGGGAAAGAAGATTGCTCAGTACTCTAGATAGACCTATGACACGAGAAACCAAAAAATCAACTTCAATATCTGAATCTATGTTTAAAGGTACATATGTAGTGTATGATGACAAAGAATATATTTTTGAAAAACCAAACCAACTACAGGATATTCCAGAAATTAGATAATCAGAAAGCTATGAAGAAGAGGATCTTAGCACTCGGTTATCCTCCAAATATGAATTTAATTTAAGAAAACCCCAAGCCTCCATATATTTGAACCTACTTGCTCCAATAGAAGAATGTATAGAGTTTAGGATGAACATAACAGAAAGAAGAAAAGACGAAAATCAGATACAGGAAATATTATGTTTTTCATGTTTCAGTCCTTATATTCAAGTGCGGTTTTTGAATAGTGGGAGATGAATTTTTGGAAACCAAAAGAGGTTTTTGTTGGGAACGGGCCCTTTCACAAAAACCTCTCTCTTTTTTTACACAACTATCATTTTTTTGGAGATACAAAGATATTGTTGGACCTTATGTTTCAGGAATTTACCAGATTTATTTTCCTAAAAATTCTCATGGACAGCAGTTGACAAGCCACCTCATCAATTCGACTTGGAGATCATATTTGATCTTCTCCTTGATTATTTGAAACAAGAAACTAAATATGTATGAGGAGGTTTTCAGATCCATTTCTTTTGGATATTGATAAGTATGTTTTGTTTCTATATAAACTTTGTAGAAGGAGAAGTAAGGGTCGATAAGTTGGGCAAATTCAGGGACCTATTTTGGAAAATGATCCACTATAAGATAGTTTACATTGATACTAAATGGAAAATCCATGTTGATGGTCATATTTTATTTTTCTTTTCTTACTTCAAGTCATTTATTCTATTGCAATGCATTTGATTTCTTGATCTTAAGTAACACAGTGAACACTTTGTTGTTCTTGTTTATTAACAAGATTGCCTTCAAGTACATGTTGTTGATGTTTAGACAACATCAGGAAGACATTCTCTAAATATAATAATTAATAATATAATTATTATTGATTATTAAATATCATATATAATAAGTAATAATAAATAGTTATTGATTATTCAAGTGATGCATCCTTTCATGAATGGTCACCTTATGTTCCCTATATATGGAACACTCATTATTGTAATAATACATCGAATATATCTCATATCTCATATGAATAAAAACCAACATGGCATTAGAGCGGGACTAGGCTTGACTCCCTCACAGGAAGGCCCAGGAAAATGAGAGAGATAAAACCTTCAGGAAAAGGTTATGGTCGTCTTTCACCATGGAATTCCATAGTCTCCTTTGCTTCCACTGCACACACATCTTCAGTTGTTGATATCTGTGAGAGGTCATACGTACACGAGTGTGTGATCACGAGGCTCTTTTGATTCATATTTATTCTAGAAGTTGAACGGCGATGATAAAAGGGAGTTGTTGACAACTACCGACTGCAGCCTATAAAAATTATTTTGATGAGTGTGCCTAGGCATGACTCATGTGATTATGTTACAATGGTTTTCTTTGGGTCAAAATCCCATCACATTGAAAAGGTCTGTTGTGATTTTCATGAGGTAGACCCATTCTTTTCTACATCATATAGTGTCCAAAGTGGTTGGAAATGATGAGGATGATTGGAGTAAAATTCAAAGTTTTATATCGATAGAAATGTTTTACAGTTAACAATACCACAAAATTTCTCCATGAACAGCACCACGAATGGAATAATCAGTAGCACTGACTCAGTTCAGTATTTAATGATAGATTTGAATGAAAAGTTGGTTAGGATGAGCAGCCATGAAAATTATTCATTTGGAAGCGTGTTCGATTATGTACTCGAAACCGTGGAAGAGTATAAGAATTGTAGTGACTATGAAGCGACGAACTTGGAAATTTATGATGATGAGGATGTGGGAAGTATAAGTGATGATAAAGGGTATTTCACAGCCTCTCATGAAGGGTATTCAATGACCGCTAGTGTTGTTTCCACACCCAATCAACCCATGCTGAAAATGTCATATTCTTGCCAGCTTGTTGAGGATGCAAATGGAACATGCGATCGAGCTCGATTAATGGTCATGTCTGCGAGATTTGACATGCCTTACTAGGTAAACGAAAAGGACAACATTCTTAGGTGGTGCAGGTTGTATTTTCCTTCTCACCATGTTTTTTGTGTATGGCGCGAGTCTAGTTTTTTACCCTTGCGTGGTTAAATCCATTAAATCCACGCAGGAACATGAAAGTGGAGATGGGGTTTCTTCATCTCTATACTTCTTGAGATTTGGCTTGCAGGTTCAACAATGGAAGCGCAAGAAAGAAACCATTGGCTGAGATTGCAAGCCTCCGCTAGTTCTACATGCCGAGTTGGAAGAAGCTACCGGGTTCTTGAAGTTTGTGATGTTGACATGGGTCTATAAGTAGCAAGTCCATCTTCAATGGAGAAGAAAGAGTGGTAACAAGCATGAATGTCTATAATTTATTGCAGTTGGATCACCACTATTTTTATATGGCGCCAAAATATGTATCAAGTCGAAATCTCACTTTCAGATCAGGTTGTGTAAAATATGCTACCGGTGGTGAACAAGATCAACAGTATGATTACAACGCCCTTGTGAAGTGAGTGGATGTCACCACGGTTTAGGTGGTTCCATTAGTCCAAGCAGGGTTGCTAGCCCATGTGACAATATGGCTGGAAGAATCACACCTTGGAGGATAACAATGGCATCTACTAAAGAGTCCCACGAATACTAAAGATGCGGGAGGCATGTAAAGGTGTTGCGCACTCGATATGGATATATGACGTTGCTCGGATGAGGTGGCCACGACATTTTTGTTGTCTTCCCAGAGCTACAAATTTGATACACATTTGATAGCCTTCAGGATCTGGTCGAAATTGGTGAGAATGGTCAAATGAAGGAACCAAGACATTGGTTTCAAGAGGAAACCTCGATGTGTCTTGGGGGACATTGGTTCCATGAGGGAACATCGATGTTTCCTAGAGATGTTTGAGAAAACATCATGAGACATTCTCCCTGGAGGGTCCTGTATGGACTAGTAGGAGTAAATGTGGACTTCATATTGACGTGCCTCAAATGGTCAGATGAAGGAACGAAGACATTGGTTTCATGAGGAAATCTCGATATTTCTTGGGGGACATTAGTTCCATGAGGGAACCTCGATATGTCTTGTGAGACATTGAGTCCATGAGGGAACCTTGATATGTATTAGACATTGTTTTCATGAGGAAACCTTTATATGTAAAATAAGGTCGAAGATTACATTCCATTTTAAGACAGTTGAGCCAATTGATCCCATTGATCCTGTAGCTCCACTTAATGTTTCCATAGATATTGCAGTAGGTCGGAAGATACTTGAATGGGATCGTCAGAATCTGCAGGAGGCAGAAGGACATGTAACTCCTTGTGGTACCTTTCGAGAGAGCAACATACCTCAGATATATTCATGTTATGTTGCAGCTATGAGCCACATCATTGATTCTGAGCCTTCATGTTATGAGGAGGCATCTAGTATGGAGAGATGCCATGATGGAGGAGTATCAGTCCATCATGAAGAATGATGTGTGGTATATTGTTACGATACCTGAAAGGAAGTCTGTAGTGAATTCCAAATGAACCTATAAGATCAAACATATAACTGATGGGGGCATCGAGAGACACAAATCTAGATTTGTTGCTAGAGGATTCTCTCAGGTGGAGGGAATATATTATGAGGATACATTTGTTCTTATTGCTTGATACACTTCTATCCGAATGATTATTTCCCCTATAACATCCATGGGTTGGAGAGTACATCAGATGGATGTAAAGACAACATTTCTCAATGGAGAGATTAAGGAAGAAGTATACATCGAGCAGCCAGATCGTTTTGTGATACATGAGAAGGATTCTCATGTGTGTAGATGAAAATGGACTTGTATGGAATCAAGAAACCACCTCGAGCTTGGTATGCAAGGATTGATGGAAACCTAATGATTTTTGGGCTTCATCAAAAGTGTTGTCAATTCTAGCCTATACTACAAGACTATTAATGGTGAGTCCCTAATTTTGGTCCTCTAAGTTGATGATTTATTCCTCATCAGTACATAGAGATTTATTATTGAATGCAAGTATGCATTGGCCTTTGAGTTCGAGATGAAGGACCTTGGCATGATTCACTACTTCTTGGGAATAGCAGTGTGGCAGAGAACTGATGAGATCTTCTCAAGTCAGGGGAAGTACATAGTTGAGATATTGAAGAAGTTTAAGATACTGAACTTCAAGTCCGTGGCTATACCAATGATGACGAATCTAAAGAAACAAAGTGTGTCTTCTTCCGATTTTGTCAAAATTGATCTGACTCTGTACAGATAGGTGATTGTATAATTGATGTATCCGGTTAACAACAAACCAAATATTTGTTATGCAGTGAGTGCAGTGAGTGCAGTTAGCCAGTTTATAAGTCAGCTGAGATAGACACACTAGATTGTTGTGAAACATGTGTTGAGATACTTGTGAGGCACAGTTAGACATGGTTTGAGGTATACTTCTAGTATTTATATGATATGGTAGGAATATATTGACTTTGATCGGGCAGGGAGCATAGTGGACAGAAAGAACACCTTCAGGTGTTGCTTCACTTTGGGATCTTCCATGGTTTCCTGGTGAAGTAGGAAATGAACTTATGTGGCTTTGAGCACAATAGAAGTAGAGTACATTGCATTAAGTATGACAATCTATGAAGTAGTGTGGCTTCACAAGCTCCTTGCAGATTTATTCCAACATGTGCTGGATTCCACCATTATTCATTATGGTAACTAAAGTTATGTGAAGATATCTGAAAATCTAATGTTTCATGACAAATCGAACCACATTGATATCAAGTACCATTACATCTGAGGCATGGTGCAGAGGAAGGAAGTATTGGTGCAGTACCTTCCTACAGATGAGCAGGTTGTTGATGTTCTTACCAAACCAGGATGAAGTTTAAGTACTTCTGTGACAGACTTTTTGTGACAGAGAATGTCTCCCTCGCTGAGAGGGAGTGTTGATGTTTGCAGGTTCCTGAGACATTCTCCAGATCGTACTCCTCTGTGACTGAGTTGATTTGATCTGTGATGACACTTATCCGAGAAGGGATAAGTGTGGTTGGGCTTATAACCCAATGTCCCATGTGGAGAGCACATGTCAAGGGAGTTGACCCTTGACATCATACACTATGGGAGTTGACCCTAGTGTTTCTAGAGGGTGTAGCATCTAGAAGTCCACATGGAGTGCCATGTGTGACAAACTTTCTCCATATCGTACTCCTCTATGAATTGAGTTGAGTTGATCTGTGAGGACACTTAT
>SNQJ01S0002705.1:94274-130133 GCA_010110895.2 Picea sitchensis | reverse complement strand
TCATGAGTCTAGGGTGAAGTTTGTATACTTCAAAGACAAGAGTGGCATGTTGCAGAATGTCTCCCTCGTTGAGAGGGAGTGTTGATGTTTAGACAACATCGGGAAGACATTCTCTAAAGATAATAATTAATAATATAATTATTATCGATTATTAAATATCATATATAATAAGTAATAATAAATAGTTATTGATTATTCAAGGGACGCATCCTTTCATGGATGGTCACCTTATGTTCCTTATGTATGGAACACTCATTATTGTAATAATACATCGAATATCTCTCATATCTCATATGAATAAAAACTAACACATGTTCTTGTTTCTCAATGATATTTTGAAATAAGAAATCTATATGGGATTGACAAATTGGATATTCTCATATATTCCCTTCTTTATTTACCTTATTGTCTGATTTATTAATGTGACTACCATTTACTAAATCAGTGGGATGTTTTCTGGATTTATTTTGAGTTATGTGTTTATTTTGAATCCTTGAACCAAATTTCAACCATTTTCTAAAAAACTTATTCAAAAAACACTTAAAATACCATTGCAATAACCTGATGATTCCCTATATTTCCCTCTCATAGTCAAGTGCAACTTTAGGGACTAACATATTTTGGCATCATTGTCGAGGACGGAGGAATGGAGAATTTATTCCTAGGAGAATGACAACGATCAATTCTAGCTCTTGATGGTGAACAAGAGTTGGACATTTTTTCTCACTATATCATTCGCCCGATGACTCCATTAAGGAAGACTCCATTGGCAACTCCACTAATCCAAGATGTCGAAGGCTATGGAAGCCATTTTGGCTCATAGGTTTTCTCCATTTGATTTCTCTGGTATTCCTGGTTTTCCAAATGTTGTGCCTACTATGCATGAATGGGGGGACTACCTTCCAAGGTTCATAGGAGATGATCATGATCATCCTGCACAACACTTGATTGATTTTCATCAATACATGGACCATCTTGATATTCATCATGAATATGTATTGCTGAAGATGTTTATGTACTCCTTGGAAGGAGAGGCAAGACAATGGTACCTATCTCTTCCTATTTCTAGTATTTCATCATTAACTAATGTCCATGATGCTTTTCATTCATTTTGTAAGAGGATTTATCATGTCGAATGCCTCTTGAATGATTGTTGTGAGCAATTCAAACCTCTTAGCAAAAAATTCCAACAGGGCCTTAGTGATGAGATCAGTGAGGATATTTTGGAATGTTTTCATAAATATCCTAACAATTTTGATGGCCATTCGAATGGGTCTCTTCATGAAGAATTTGCTACTGGAAATATTTGTGAAGGCCAATATTTTAGTGAAGAAATTCTTGAAAATTATATTGATGGTGAACAAATTTTTTTATCATTGCCAGTTGAAATCAATCAATAGTCTCCATCCTATCATGATGAAGAAGATTTGATCATTCATGAAACTTCCTCTCATTCTTATTTTCAAAGAGAAGTTTTTTAAGATGTTGTTGATGATAGTTTCATGGATAGTATGACAACAAATTTATTAGATTGTGATAATGAATTTTTTGTTCCAAAACACCAGGTTGTTCATTTGTGTTCTTTCCTTGAAGAGCATAATAAAAMAAAAWWTTGTGAATTTCAAAATTCAAAAAWWTTTTATAGTCAACATGTATATGATGAATATGAAAATGGAGAAGCGTAGAATTTCACATCAGCATTCATTGACTTGTGCAACAGTGAGCCTGTTTTTTGATGAGTATGAATCTAATGTTGGAGAAATAGATGAAGGAAATCAGCSTATCCAATATGTTGTTGTTCACTGTCATAAAACAAGTGATGTTCATGTGTTGTTTCAAGGAAATCAAKTGGATTATGGTCTCACAAATACATGGGGGGTCTGGCTAAGGAGACAGAAAATTGTCAGCCTGAAGTACCACAGAGGGCAGTTTCTCCTACACACYCATATTGACCAGGGTTTCCTTCTGATAGAAGGAACAAGACAGACAAGAGAAGATACACGGAATTGGAAAGGAGGTTCCCAAGCAGCAAGACATGTCAATTGTTTTGATTATAAATACATGAGATGAATGATATGTCTAGGAGGAGGGGGTTTCAGCCCAAAACCAGAGGAAGTTTTGAGAAATGTTTATGATTGTATATTTCATTTTGTAAGTTGGAGGGGCATGTAGCTGTAAATTGTATTGTTATTGAAGATTCATATGATTTGTTTCATTAGATTTGTCTTCTATGTTCTATGTTCTATTCTTCATCTTGTTTGAACGTATTGCAGATTTTAAGTATTAAAATTTTACTTTGATTGATATATTCTTGATGTGGTAGAGGATCTGTTGTAATATTGTCTATTTATCATTGTTTACTATTCAGACACATCTAAATTCTCTTTGCAGAGAGGATCTTTTCTTAGCAAACATTTGTCTTTATGTTATTCTCTTATTCTTCTCTTCATCATTATACAAATATTTTGTATGATAAGGAGCTTAAATTCCTTCATTGAGTAGAGTGTTTATGACTCCATAGCCCAATGGTCCACCACTAATCTGTAGTGATATATGTTGTCTTTTCCTTTCTTTAAAGTCTTGTTGATCCACCTACTCAAACCATTTCAACACATTTACATTTTGATGGGTACTAGTCTTATCCTCTTGCATTCTGAGGTTGACTCTCAGTGCTAACACTTACTTTGGGTCTTATAGGGTTTTCTTGTTACAACAACTTTACCCCTTTGACTAGTTGACTTGTAACCAACTAGGGCTTCTTAACCACACTTCGGGGCTTCCAACTTTACAAGGCCATAACTCCCTAACTGCAAGGAACTACGTGGTGTTCCACATATCATCAAAAATGACATGAAAAGTACTATCCATTTATGAGGGTCATGCCTACATTTACATTGTTCTTCATGTCCATATTCCTCATTCAACTTTCGATACCAACACCACATCGTTGGGACTACCAGAATATGTTATCGAAATTCTTCAAGGATTGACATCGATCTCTAAGGGTTGACATCACTCTCCAAGGGTTGACATCAATGAAAAACAAAAAACCATTATCCAACAAAGTTGAGTACCTCGTTCATATTTTTGGAAAGGATGGTGTAAGGGTGGATCCTGAGAAAATTGAAGCTGTGCAGAATTGGTGCCTCACCTTAAAACTCTTAAAAGTTTGTGTGGTTTCCTAGGTTTAATGGGATATTATCACAAGGTTGCTCATAACTATGGAAAATTGTTGCTCCCCTCACAAATCTCCTTAAAAATAATGCTTTCAATTGGACTCCAGTAGTTGACCAATCCTTCCAAACCTTGAAATAAGCTATGTGCACTACTCTTGTCCTAACACTGCCTAAATTCACCAAGAGATTTATTTTGGAATTTGATGCATTAGGGAGAGGCATCAAGGTAGTCCTCATGCAAGAAGACCGACCTTTGGGTTTCACCAACAAACAGTTGTCCGAGAAAAATTTGGGCCAATCAATCTATGAAAATGAAATGTTGGCTATTTTGCATGCAGTGGATCTCTCGTGCCCTTATCTCTTAGGGAAACGCTTCCAAATGAAAATGGATCGTCAAAGCCTCAAGTATTTCCTAGAACAATGTATTTCATCCCCGAAGCAACAAAAATGGGTGACCAAGTTGTTTGGATATAATTATGAGATCATTTACAATAAGGGAAAAGAAAATGTGGTGGTTGATTCCCTTTCTCAGTAATAAGAAGAAGAAGGGTTCCTCTTTTCCCTCTCCTTCATTGTTGCATATTGGCTTCAGGTTGTTCACCAGGAATGGTGGAAAGACCCCAAATTCTCCAGCCTCATACAAAAACTACAACAAGATCCTCAAGATTTTCTAGGGTACTCTTGGAACAAAGAAGAGATTTGTTATAAAGGTCGCTTATATTTAAGAAAATAGTCGAACCTTAAATACACGGTTCTCTCTGAGTTTCTTACTTCACCTACAGCTGGGCATTCAAGTTTTTCCAAAACTTATGAACAAGTCAAATATTTTATTTTATTTTTTTTATTTTTTATTTTTTTTTTGGGGGGGGGGCATTATGAAATAGGACATATTCACCTTTGTGGCCAATTGTGATACCTATAAATGCAATAAAGGTGAGACTGTCAAAAATCTTGGCACACTCCAACCGATTTCACTTCCAGCTACTATTTGGATGGATATTTCTATAGATTTCATTGTTGGATTACCTAAATCAGGCAATAAGTAAGTCATCACGGTGGTCATGGATCATCTTTCCAAATATGCTCATTTTTGTGCTCTTTAGCACTCGTTCACACCCTCCATAGTGGATTAATTTTTTATAGATAATATCTTCAAACTCCATGGCATGCCTCATTCTATTGTTTGTTATCATGATCCAACTTTTACAAGAAATTTCTAGAAAGAATTATTCAAGCTCTAGGGAAACCAATTGCATCTCAGCACCACCTATCATCCCCAGAATGATGGCCAAACTGAAGCAGTCAACAAGTGTTTGGAAACATATTTGAGTCATTTTGTGTTAGATAGACAAAATCAGTGGTTTCAGTGGCTACCCCTCATTGAATGGTGGTACAACACCTCTTACCATACTGCCACTCGCATGAATCCCTTTGAAGCAGTCTATGGGAAAAGGCCACCATCAGTGATCCCATATATGTCAGGTGTCTCCAAGATTCAAGTGGTTGTCTACAATCTGATAGTACACATGACCATTCTCCGTACTCTCAAAGAAAATTTGGTTATGGATTAGAACCACATTGAGCAACCGGTAGATCAGGGTCGTTCTAAACGTCAATTTGTTGAAGGGGACCAAGTTTTTCTCTGTCTACAATTGCACAATCAAACTTCACTCAAACCCTAGCATTGTCAAAAACTCGCACCCAAATTTTATGGTCCTTATACTATTCTCAAACGAGTGGGGCCAGTGGCCTACCAGTTATCCTTGCCCAGTCACTTTAAGCTACATCCTAATTTTCATGTCTCTTGCCTGAAGAAAGTGATTGGCACTAAATGTCAGACCCAAACCAGTCTACCAGAGTTGGATGAATAAGGTTCCATTTGGTTGTAGCCACAAAATAGTATTGGACCAGTGTGAGCATCGTCTCCGTCAGCACACCATGAAGGAATTTTTAGTTCAATGGAAAGATAATCCACCTAAATACGCCACCTTAGATTCGGGTACTATTCTACAGCAATTTCCTCATCTCAAGGACAAGGCTCTTTTTCAAGGGGGGAGGGAATGTTAGGGATCTAACATACCTAACCTCTCATGTAGGTAGAAAAATATATATTCCATGTAATAAATGTTGGTATTAATAAATAATTCCTAGATAATAATGTGAACAGGTCTAATGTAATAAGACTTAATAGAAGCTTCTGCTTCTAGAAAGATATTCCTCTAGATTGTTTTTTTGAAGATAGATTAGTATAAATAGGAGTAGAAGGCATGAGAAGTCTTGGTTATCAAGTATATGGTCAATATTAGAGCACCCTCTCACTCGTTACCTAATTTAAAGGGTCTACGTCTATGAAATTGAGGCAAAAGAAAAGTTTTGTGTACTTGCCTTGAACAAGAACAATATAGCATATATATATGAATATTTCCAAGTACCAATATGATAAAATACCTCAACAGACAATAGAAAACACTAATATATGATGGTTGAATCAAAATTGCGGCAAGATGATTGTTTCTAACAGCAATTGGTATTTTGTAACAACCACAAGAAATATAAATCAGAATTGCATGAAAAGAGTGAAAAATCAGCATTTATCCAACAGATCAATTAGCACTTATTCCAAGCAATTTATGAGTATGTTAGTTATGAGTTAGAGTGAATTATGTACAAACATGAAGCAAATTAGATGGTTGTAGCGGTGTTTTACAACAACAATAATACAGTTAATAGATTAGGCTATGCTAGGTTTAGAAAATGTTAGTAAAATCTTTAGAGAATAGATTTTGAGAGTTTGTTTGATCAATTCCTTCACAAGAGAGCAAGAGAACTAGTTCATTTTGGTCTATGGAGTCATTCACAACATAAATACACACTTGGAGAAAATAATGATAATAATTTCCTAAGGATGATGAGATGAAGTTTGAGGTGCTAGCACATTAGGGCCTCAAGCTTCAAGTCTCAAAAGATGAACTTTGCTAGAGAACAAGCTCTTTTGGGCTCTAGCAAATTCTTCTTCTACCTAGGACTCTTGAAACATGTAGCTACAAGTTTCTAGATTAAGACTCTAAAGTGATAGCACTTTAAGGCTTTAGGAGCCTACTCTAGACAATATTCTCTTAGAAATTAAATAGGTGAAATGATCTAGAGAGAGGAGGAGTCACCTTATGCTCCTCTCCTAGGATTTTAGACAAGCAATATCACAATATTCAATATGAACAAGTAAAATTTACCATAACCATTTAATGTGTGAAATGAAATTGCATATTTTACTTACTTCACCAAGAATAATCAAGCGTAAAAACCCTAGTTTCAGAAAAAATCCACCAAAATAAGCCAAGAAACATCCAAAGCAAGTCCTCCAAGAGATAGTGCACTAGTAAAATCAGCCAATGTTGCCAATAGGGATAAAATTTCAAATCCAATCCTCTTGTGTGAGGAATAGTTGTTGTTAAAAACAAAATGTCAAGAGGCTTATTTATATGGAGCCTCTTGGCCTAATTTGTCAACACAAAATTACAAGAGGGTTGACCTCCTCAATCATCTTCTAACTTTACAAAATTTGATTTATTTTGCACAAAATAAAACCCTAAAGGGTGACGTCATCCCCTTTTAGGGTGACATTGGCTTCTAAAATGGAATGTTGAGGTGGAGAAGTGAAACTCTAGGCCTTCAAAGGCCATCCATCATGTGACACATGCCAACCATCATGTCAAAACATCCTTCATCAAACCATCAAGCCCTAAGTGACATCATGGGATATTAGAGTGACATCAAAGCCTCCAAAGGCTAACGTCTAGGTGGAAAGAGGTAGGAGCTTGTCTCCTAGCCATGCCAGAGTGCCTCTAAAGGAAACGACCTCCTTATTCAATGTGAAAATGGTGATCACAAGCTTGCCCCAGAAGTGGGGTCTAGCACCCATCCTTGGGCTCCAAAGCCCTCATGAAGGTTCGAACATAGTCATCTCCTCATGAATACCTATCCACCAGGAAAATTCCTTCTAAGACAAACAAATGCACCCTCCAAGGGTATATAAGTCACAATAATCATGCCAATTAAGACACATATAATAATGGAAGAACCCAAACATGTGCATCAAACCCCCCCTTTTCAAACTAAACAAATGTTCAAAGACCTTATATAATTTGTCAAATTTAGGTATGGGAGGGGTGTCAAGGAATCTTATTGGCTCAGTCAATCCCCAAGTTAAAGGTGTTTCCCAAGGGAAACCTATATAAATCATGTGTGATTATGAGGTGGAGTGGGGTAAAACTTCTTGGTATGGGGTTTCATGACATACAAGGGCTCATATTGTCTCATTTATGGGTGCCTTTTTTTATGGCTAGCCACATCCTTTTCCTCTTTTTGTTTTTAAAGCATATTTTTCCAAGCCCTTTATTAGCCATTTATTTTGCATGTGTTTCCAAGTTGAAGTCAATTAGGGTCACTAAAAATAAAATGCATGGCCCATGTATGCTTTACCTTGGTTTTCATGCTTTTCAAAGTTGAAGACAATAAGGGGCACGAAAAAGGAAATGCATAGCCCATAAATTCTCTACGTTGGAAATCAACATTAATTAATTAGTTATTTATTTTATGGGTCCCTCAACTTTTTTAGAGAGGTGTCTCATTGTTCTCGAGATCCCATGGCGAGATTTTATTGCATGATATTTTTTCTAGGGAACCTTCGAGCCTAATGGCCTCTTCTACCCATGATATGGCGTACATGCCCTTCTTGGATCAATAAGCCCGAAGACCCAAAAGATAAGGAGATGAAATGGAATAAGTATGAAAATTGATAAGTATGATCAGGAATGGTACGATGACTCTTCAAGGAACCCCCTAGTATCATCCCATTCCCGAGGGAGACCAACTTACTAGGACATGATGACACCCACAAAGGTTAAATAAGGAAAAGGGTATATAATCAAGAAATGATTATTTGCAACATATTCAAATGCTTCAATTATTAAAGTGACACTTACCATGAAACCGGACTTATTACCTCATGAAGCAAGACCTTATCTCCCTTGGGGCCAGGCCGGTGTGGTGGATGTTTCTCTACTATTGGTTATCACTAATGGTGCAAGTCAAGATAGGAGGGGCCACATGGGGCTCTTCTAGTCAATCTAGTTGTCGGCACTCCATGTCTGCTACCTATGGCCCTTGAGACATGATATCCTTAGTTACCCCTAGGTTGAGGGGGGTAAGATTAGGCTCCTACTTAAGGACATGTGCTCACCATAGAGTGCATGAGAACCCCAACATCTATGGTATGACATGTGGCTACACACTCAAGAAAAATCATCAAAGAATCTAGGGTGGTTCTATGACCCCTTGTTCTTATAAAAATTATCAAAATCCAAAAGAAAATGTTGAAAAGAAAATTTTCCAATATCTTTATTCTAACATATGGACATGATCATGCAAACATATAAGTATGACATAGCAATGTTTCAATATTCAAGAAGAAAATATGTAAATCGTCAGCATGTACGGAAATCAAGCTAAGATAAATGCAAACTATACTACCATGATATGCAATATATATACAATGAGATTCAAAATGAAAATGCCTACCTAACTTACCTACACTATTCTAAAAGGCCATGTTTTCCTGGGAAATTAGGATTGAGGTGAATAGCATTCACAGGTAATTTTAACCTTTCTCCCCCAAGCGTGGTTAAGTTTAATGAGTTGTGACATGCTTCACTTACAATCTTGTAGGGTCCAATACACTATTTGTTGAACTTCTTATGCATTCTTGGTTTTTCCTTCCTTTTATCCCACAACAACACTTGATCTTTCTCCTTGAAAACGATTTTGCTCGCTTTGTGATCAAATGCTCCTTTACCTTTCTCTCGGTTGTGCATCATTTGATCCAAATCAATCCTCTTGTATTCATAAATTTTGATCCAAATCAATCCTCTTGTATTCATAAATTTCTATCAATTGGTCAATTCTCCCTTGAAAAGCTTCTGTATCCGTCATATATGTTGGATTAAGTTGTTAAACATTGATACAACCTGAATGGGTTTTGGACCAAGATTGATAAAGGTATTTTGGACACATGGAAAAATACCATGCAGATAAAACACCTATGGATGGATAGTATACATCATGTTGTTTCTAGTGGTATGTGGCACGTCACTTGATCCTCATGGTTGAGGAGAAATGAATTTTGAAGATGACAAAGGGAATAGAAGAAGGAAGTACATGAAGGCCATGACGATAATTAAAGAAAAGAATTACAAAATAAGAAAGTGTCAAGCCTGCCCTAATGTTAAAAGGAAGTGACATAAATGGTATATATAAACATCATTATACATTCATTTGATACAAGTCGAATTTCAGGAGGTCATAGGGAAGAAAGAAGGCTGGATTTCAAAGGGAGGATGAAGTCTTTGGTACAAAGTTCTAAGGTATGTTATTTTCAGGTCATCTTACCATTTTTTTTTTTTTTTTTTTTTTTCTAGAATGCTTCATATGGTGAAATAGCCATGGTAATGGATAAGACATAATATCAAGGTACCTTTGGTAAAAATTCATCTCTTGATTCTCTATAATTATGGAGATACACTCATGGAAGATAGGGTTTGTGACCAAACCTGAAGCTAGTCAATAAACAGTGTTCCAAAACAATCATAACTTATAAAAAATCCAAATGAAGTGGGACCTACATTGAAATAGTACAGACTTTAGTTTCTTTTGTGTGATTTCAGAATCAGATGTTAAACATTGAGCGTAGGGCATGTTGTAAAAGTTGGGTCTTCTCATAGACTGTAATTGAATAAAGTCTAACATTCTTCTATAACCTCTTTTGGGGAGGATTCAAGGAGTGAAAATTGGAGGATTTTCAGAGAATACATTGAGTAATATTATCTATAGGATCAAAGCACTCCAAGAATTGAATAATTTCATAAATTGAAGAAGTCTCGAAGCATTATCGTGATTCTATGTGATGATTGGTTGATGGTGATGATTTAATGTAAAGTTGTATTATCTCTCATATATTCTGTTAAGTGGAAGGAAGGGAAAGGATGTAGAGTTCAACTCTCTATATTGAGGATTGTATCTTCTCTTGGAGGTTTATCCCTCCCTTTACATTTGGAAGTCAGAGCTACCTTTGGAAGTCATTACTTCCCTTGAACAATAACTATTGATTATTTCTCATATATTGTGCATGGTGTATTGTGGTGTATTGGTGTAACTCTTATACTATTGTTCATTGCTCATTGGATATAGTTGAATGGTTTAAGTATAAGTTGAAAAAGGTTTTAAATTGTACTTGATACTAATTCACCCCCCTCTCAATATCAACAATATATTGTTTTTCAAATCGGAGGGTGGAAATATGGATATTAATAGGAAGATTGGCTTCCAACCCATATACCAGCTCAAATGGGGTTTTTCCTGTGGAAGTATTTTTCATAATGTAATCTTCCCATAGATCATACTTGATCTTGCTATCCCAAGCCTTTTTTTTTCCCCTGCGATCTTCTTGACAATATTCATAAGATTCTTATTACTTGATTCCGCTAGTCCATTTCCTTGGGGATAGTAGTTGGATGAGTGAGACAAAATGATCCCATACTTAAAACAAAACCCTACCAATGTGAGGGCGCTAAAATCCTTGGGATTATCAGTAGTGATATTGGTCGAGGCACTGAATCTTGTTATGATCCTATCTTCGAGGAAGTTCATGACAACTTCTTCGGTTTACTTCTTAGTCAGGATGGCTTCCACCCATATAGTGAAATAATCTATAGCACTCAAAATCCAATAGTGCCCATTGTTGGAATTATCCTTAAATTCACTAATGAAATCTAACCTCCATTGTTGGAAAGGTTCTTCAACAATTACAGGCCTCAAAGGTAATGTAGGGAGTCATTGCTTCCTAGTGAAATATTCGCAAGGCCAACATGACCTAACATAACGATGGGTATATGTGAACAAGGAGGTCCAGTAATATACCTCCCTTAGGATCTTGTGGGTGGTGGTATAGGCAACGAAGTGGCCATCGCAGTAGCCTGAATGGATCTCCTTAATTAATTGACCAACTTCCTCCTTTTTTGTGCATCTAAGGATGATTCCATCAAGGTTTTTCCACTGCAAACCGTCTTGATTTAGGTAGTACTTCATGGATTTTAACTTCGACGCCCTCTTCTTATGGTCAACCATGTGATCAGGGCATGAAAGAATATTGAGGTAGTAGATAATTTTTGCATACTATTCATCATGATCCAAGTCACTCACTATTACATTTATATGTTCACTATCTCCCAACTACATAGATTCTTCATTACCTTTTGTTAGCATATGAGCTAGGCCTTGCCCTTTGATGATCTTGGTGGATTTTATTTCCATGTAATATTCTTGGATTTATGACACCCACTTTCCCCTTGTTCCTAGGAAATCTTGTTGAGACAGAAAATCCTTCATTGTTGGATAAGGATCATAAGCCTTGATCTTATTGTACCTAACATAGATCTTGAAATGCTTAAGGGACTTGAATATGGCATAGGCGTTCTTCTTGGTAATTGAGTAATTCAACTCTAAGTCTCTAAGGGATTTTCTCATGAAAGTGATGGATTGTTCATAATCATTTGTATTTTTCTGTAACAATACATCGGTTATTGTGTCTCGAGAAGCAACTGAGAAAATTATGAAGTCACGAGAGTAATCAAGGATGACTAAGATCGATGCCTTGGTAATTGTGTCTTTAATATATTCAAAATAACTTAGGTTATTTGCATCCCATATGAAGACAACGTCCTTTTTAAGTAAAGCATTCATGGGTTTGACCCTCACAGTGAAGTTTGGGATAAATCATCTGATAAAATTGATCTTGACAAAGAAATATTGCAAATATTTCTTGTTTGTGGGAGGTCTCACATTCTTGATGGATTGAACTCTTTCGAGGTCGATGGAAATCCCTTTCTCTGAGACTATGTTTCTTAACAATTTTCCTTTGTCTACACCAAAGATGGACTTATTTGGGTTAAGGGATATACCATACTTCCTACATCACTCAAATGTTGTTCTCAAGTGTGAAACATAAGCATCCCTCTCCTTTGATACAACTGTTAGATCATTCGGGTATATATCTATGATCTTCTGGATCATGTCTCTAAAAGAAAAATCCATCACCCTTTGGAACATTGAACTTGCATTCATGAGGCCGAAATTCATTCTTAGGTATATGAACATTCCCCATGGAGTTTTGAATGTTGTCTTAAGTTTATCTTCCCTTTTGACCAAGACTTGATTATAACCAGAGAAACCATCTAACATGGAGATCATCCCGGCATGAGTGAATCTTTGAAGTAAATGTTCCATGTTTGGGAGAGGGTAATTTTCCTTCAATGATAGTTGATTAAGATTTTGAGATTCAACACATAATCCGATGTCCCCATTATTTTTTTGTAGTACTACAAGGTTTGAAATCCATGAAGAGTATCTGATATGGACTATGATACCAGCGTCCACCATTTTCTGTATTTCTTTTTGGATTTGGGATGCCAACTTCGGGTTAATATGCCTCAACTTCTGTCTAACTGGTTTGGCTCCTTCTACCATAGGAATGGCATGTTGAATGACTTCACTTCTATATGTTTTCAATTCATCATAATTCCAAGCGAAAACATCCATAAATTGTCGAATGAGGTCAAGCATTTTTCTTTTCTCAGCCTTAGTGGTTTTGTTTCCTATCTTTACCATTCTTGGTTCAAACTTCGTCCCTATATGGAATTATAATACTTTATCAGACTGATCTTTGATGGGTTTTCCCTTATAAACATCATGTTTATCAAACATTTTCTCTGAGCAGATGCATCCCTTTGGGAGGGTGTTGCTAGAAAAATATATGACCTTAAGACCCATGGAGTTATCTAAGAAATTAACTTAAGAGTTGGAAAACTCCTTGCTATTCTTAATGAATCTGAGGATTTAAGCATTGTCATCATAGACTTGCCAGTGTTCTATGTTGTTAGGGACTGATAGCCTAAAGACAACTTCCATATTGCACAGGTTTTGAAGCGGACCCTCACAAGGTTGTAAGGTAGACCCTGAGACTACTAAACATGGTTTTCCTCTCTGGGGACTACTTCAATTGATATTTCTTCAAAATATTTCATGGTGTTTCGTACCAAATACCTATACTTTTTTAGCCTTTCATTCTTTGTGGAAAATTTCAAGTTTGTTTGGGAGACTACTAAGCCAAAATATCATGCAACCCTTGCATGCCTTATCCTCCTATCAATGGATAGGTTGAGACCTATAAGCAAGGATTTTCACTGGGCAACATTATTAGTGTAGTTGTACTCAAGTTTATATAAGAAATAAAATGTTTCTTTAGAGGGGGGTGTAAGGAAAACACCTACTTTTGAACCAAAACTAGAATGAGCACCATTGAACTTTAAGGTCCATTTCCTATTGGGGTTTTGGCATGGTTCTCTTTTGAAAGTTGGGTCAATAGCAAAAATGTTTCTCGTTCTATCATCTAGGAAAAATATTTGATCCATGGGACCCATGGGGGGCTCAACTGGACATCTGGTGTTAACTTCCTTATAAAGGGTCATGAATCCACCCTCATGATGAAGGGTGGTGGAACTTGACCGATTCATCTAGAGAATCCCTCCCAAGGCTACCACCAACTCTCTGAATAACAACATTCCCCAAGTACCAATATGATAAACTACCTCAATAGACAATAGAAAACATAGATATATGTTGGTTGAAGCAAAATTGCAGCAAGATGACGGTTTATAATAGAAATTGGTATTTTGTAACATCCACAAGAAATATAGATCAAAATTGCATGAAAAGATAGTAAGAAAACAACATTTTTCCAATAAATCAATTAACACTTATTCCAAGCAATTTTTGAGTATGTTAGTTATGATTTAGAGTGAATTATGTAGAAAAAATAAGCAAATTAGATGGTTGTAGCAGTGTTTTACAACAACAGAAATAAATTTAGTGGATTAGGATATACTAGGTTTAGAAAACGTTAGAAAAAGATTTATATAATAGACTTTGAGAGTTTGTTTGATCAATTCCTTCACATGAGAGAAACAGAAATAGTGCCTTCTGGGCTATGGAGTCAGTTACAACAGTAATAAACACTTGGAGAAAATAATGATAATAATGTCCTAAGGATGATGAGATGAATTTTGAGGTGATATCACCTTAGGGCCTCAAGTTTCAAGTCTCCAAAGATGAACTTTGCTAGAGAACAAGATCTTTTGGGCTCTAGAGAATTCTTATTCTTCCTAGGACTCTTGAAACATGTAGCCAAAAGTTTCTAGAATAAGACTCCCAAAGTGATATCACTTTAGGGATTTAGGAGCCTAATCTAGATAAGATTATCTTATCAATTAAATAGGCAGAATGATCTAGAGAGAGGAGGAAGCTCCTTATGCTCCTCTCTTAGGGTTTTAGACAAGCAATAGCACAATTTTCAATATGAACAAGTAAAATTTACCATAATCATTCAATGCATGAAATGAAATTGCATATTTTACTTACTTCACCAAGAATAATCAAGCATAAAAAACCTAGTTACAGAAATTTTCCACCAAAATAAGCCAAGAAACATCCAAATCAAGTCCTCCAAGAGATAGTGCACTAGTAAAATCCACCAATGTATCCAATAGGGTGAAAATTTCAAATCCAATCCTCTTGTTTGAGGAAGAGTTGTTGTTAAAAATGAAATGTCAATAGGCTTATTTATATGGAGTGCATTGACCTAATTTGTCAACACAAAATTACAAGAGGGTCAACCTCCTCAATCATCCTCTAATTTTACAAAATTTAATTTATTTTGAAAAATAAAACCCTAAAGGGTGATGTCATCCCCTTTTAAGGTGATGTTGTCTTCAAAAAAGGAACGTTGAGGTGGAGAAGTGAAACACTAGGCCTTCAAAGTCCATCCATCATTCAACGCATGCCAACCATCATGTCAAAACCTCCTCCATCAAACCAGCAAGCCCTAAGTGATGTCATGGGCTAGTAGGGTGGTGTCCAAGCCTCCAAAGGATAACATCTAGGTGGAAAGAGGTAGGATCTCGTGTCCTAGCGATGTCAGAGTTCCTCCAAAGGAAATGAAATCCTTATTCAATGTGAAAATGGTGATCACAATATTTCCCAAGACGTACGGTCTAGCACCCATCCTTGGGCTCCAAAGCCCTCGTGAAGGTTTGAACAAAGTCATCTCCTCATGAATACCTATCCACTGGGAAAGGTCCTGCAAAGAAAAACAGATGCGCCCTCCAAGGGTCTATAATTCACAAGAATCATACCAAGTAAGCCACATATAATAATGGAAGCACCCAAACATCTGCATCAAACCCCCCCTTTTCAAGCCAATCAAATGCTCAAAGACCTTATACAATTTGTCAAATTTAGGTGTGGAAGGGGTATCAAGGCATCCTATTGGGTCAGTCAATCCCCAATTCAAAAGTGTTTCCCAAGGGAAACCTAGCTAAGTCATGTGTGAGTATGAGGTGGAATGGGGTAAAACTTCTGGTTATGGGGTTTCATGACATACAAGGGCTCGTATTGTTTCATTTATGGGTGCCTTTGTTGAGGGCTAGCCACATCCTTTTTCTCTTTTTGTTTTTAAAGCATATTTTTCCAAACCTTTTATTAGCCATTTGGTTTCCAAGTTGAATTCAATTAGGGGCACTAAAAATGAAATGCATAGCCCACATAAGCTCCACCTTGGTTGGCATGCTTTTCCAAGTTGAAGATAATAAGGGGCACTAAAAAGGAAATTCATAGCCCACAAACGCTCTACCTTGGAAAGCGACATTAATTAATTAGTTATTTATTTTATGGGTCCCTCACCTTTTTTATAGAGGTGTTTCATTGCTCTCGAGATCCCAGGGTGAGCTTTTATTGCATTATGTTTTTGCTAGGGCACCTGCGATCCTAATGGCCCCTTCTTCCCATGAAGTGAGGTGCATGCCCTTCTTCGGTCAATAAGCCCGAAAACCCAAAAGATGAGGAGACAAAATGGAATAAGTATGGAAAGTGATAAGTATGATCGAGAATGGTATGATGACTCTTCAAGGAACCCCCTAGTAGCATCCCATTCTTGAGGGTGACCAACTTACTAGGATGTAATGACACCCACCAAGGTTAAATAAGGAAAAGCGTATAATTTTCAAGCAAATTTTTTGTAATCAAGAAAGGATTATTTGCAACATATTCAAATGCTTCAATTATTAAAGTGACACTTACCATGAAACCAGACGTATTACCTCATGAAGCAAGACCTAATGTCCTATGTGTCCAGGCTAGTGTGATGGGTGTTGCTATGTTGTTGGTGATGATTGATGTTACAATTCAAGATAGGAGGGGCTCTATTAGTCAATCTGGCTCTCAGCACTCCATGTTTGCTACATGTGGGCCTCGAGACATGATCTCCTTATTTACCCTAGGCTTAGGGGGGTAACAGATATAACATCTATATTCATAATGGTTTTATAGGAACAATTGAAGAATGAAAACATGAACCTAATACCTGGAAAGAAGAGCACTAGAAGGACATACAGCTTAAGGACAAGGGAATGAAATGAGTAAAGTCAAGTGGACTTGTTGCATCCAAAGTGGAGCTGAAGATATAATGCAGGAGGCACATATGCAACTATTTTAAGGTTTGGAGATTCCATTATCACAGCTAGAGTTCCTGGAGCCATAACTCAAAGACTTCATTTTTTACCTTGTGCTAGATCCCTAGAGGGAAGTGGAAAAATCTTGTAGTAAGTTGGTACTCTCCTTACACAAGGACACCTTGGAAAATAATGGATTTCCTGATGGAATGTGTAGCGGAGAAGGGGATGCTTAAGCCTAGAGGGAGAGTATAACAAGGAAGAGACAACATATTAATGTATATGGCATGGTGGTTGGAATCGTGAGGGTGTTTCAAGAAAGGATAGTGAGATAAACTATTTTTTGTGGAAACATTGTAAAGCACATGATAACCATATAGATAAGTATTATGTTATGGTTACAAACTTATTTTGAATATGTGTTTATATTTGGGAGTTCATAACTCATGTGAATAATATAATGGTTATATGATAATGGATATAACATGTATATTCATGATGATTGTATAGGAACAATTGAAGAATGAAGACATGAACTTGGTACTTGAAAAGAAGAGCACGAGAACGACATAGAGCTTAAGGACAAGGGTATGAAACGAGTAAATTCCAGTGGACTTGTTACAGCTTGAAAGGAGTAAATTGGAGTTGAAGATGCAATGCACGAGGAACATCTACAATTATTTGAAGGTTTGGAGATTCCATTATCACAGTTGCAGTTCCTAGAGCCACAACTCAAATACTTCATGTCATACCTTATGCTAGAGCCCTGGAGGGAAGTGGTGTAACCCGAGGGACTGAGGTGTAGAGAAGGGAGTACAGTTCCTTGAGTTGTGCAGGTTGAGGGGAATGAAATACTATTGGATGGAATTGTTGTGGGAATCGACAAATTGTGAAAGTTGTTGCAACTGGAATTCCCGGAGCCGCATCACTGGCATTTCCTATCTAGTCTACGTTGGAGCCTTGGAGGGAAGTGATAAAACTTGAGGGACTATAAAGAAAATAAGGGGGTACACTTCCTTGGGTTGTGAAAACTAAGGGAAAAGAGAGTTTATTGCTTGGAATCGTTGCCAGAATGAGGAAATGTGAAATCAATATGTATGGATTTAGGTTGGAGTACCTATGTATATATGTATTGCCCAGGGTGCCTTTGTATATATTTCGGTTGGAATGCTTGTTTGTTATAAGGTCAAAGAGCCTAGCATTGTTGTATGTATGTACACATGTATGGTGTTATGCACTAAGGAAGATGCAAAAAAATAACGGGGAGGAGATGTAACATCCCCAGTTTTAGTCCCTATAAATTATAATGTAATTGAGTAAATGTGAATTAGGCTAGTGAGAAAATATGTTTGGGTGAGATAGCCTATAAGAATTGATCTAGCCAAGGGCCAAGTTATATAAAATGTACGATGAAATCATTAACAAAAGTAATGATTGATGGTTGTGATACAAGAGGGATGATAATGATGGGGGGCTATGATTCCACAAGAGAGGGGGATAAAATGGGTCCAAGCGGAAACCCATGTCATTTTCCTAAGGTAATGTGCCATTACTATCTAATCTTCCCTTTGACTTATTAGAAACTCATTCATTGAATTCATGTAAGAAGTTGTGTTAAGCCTTATATAAAGCCCCATATTAAGTATAAAACCCCTTATTAAGCCCTATATATTGAATTATTACATTTCCAGTGTTATATTTGTATGTAGGATAGAACCTGTCATTGTACCCTTCCATTATAATGGTACCCTTTGTCTCTTATATATATATACACACATATACCAAGGAGACCTAGTCTTAGGATCATCTTATCCAATCTTGCAAATTGAAAATATTTTAAAAGGAGGTTTCCCTCTCGAAGTGGATTGTTATTCATTAACTCTTTATCATTCTCAAGGCATTGGTTCATAAACTTTGGTGTCAGAGAATCGATCCTAGAGGTTTCCCGCTTCAAGCAAATCATCTTTTTATTTTTGCTATAAAATAATTTCGGTGAAGTTTCAGACTCTAAAATTTTCAAAATCCTAAGAATACATAGCGAATACATGTGAAAAAAATTTCATATTTTGAATCATTGTAATTTGTGAGATATATCTTGTGGAAGTTGGGGTTGTTCACTAATCCTAAAATTAGTATTAAACAAGACATTTTGGCATTTTTTTTATAATGCTTTATCAATGAAGGTTCATTGTGAAATTTTTAGGATTTTAATAAGTCATATAAGAGTATGACGAGCCAAAATTTCATACTCAAAATAATTCTAGATATATATATCACAACAAAGGTCATTCATCCAAACATACTCCAAAATTTATGTTTGAAAGGTACGTAACTCACAATTGGAATAATTTTTTATTCGAAGATCTATTTTTAATGATTCACAATTTTTGATCAAGAGAAAATATAGGAGTATTATTATTGTTATCCCACATGGCTCCAAAAAATATTTCAACACCAATTAAACTTCCGTAAATATCGTTATAACTTATGAAAAAAATGAGGAGATACATAACAAGATATCCAAATTGGAGGACCAACTCAATGATTTGAATGCTAGGTCAATAACAAGTGATGAGTTTGTAAACACACAAAGAAAAATTCAAGAGATGGAAAAGAATATGGAACAAATGGAAAAGAAGATGGATGAAAATAAGGACATGAAAAAAAAGATGGATGAAAAAAAGGAAGAAATATAAAAATCCATGAATGAAATGTCACCTTCACCCTAGATATTGAATTATTACATTTATGGTGTTATATTTGTATGTAGGCTAGAACCATTCATTGTACCCTTCCATTCTTATTGTACCCTTTGTCTCGTATATATGTACCAAGGAGACCTAGTCTTAGGATAATCTTATCTCATCTTGTACATTGAATATATTGTAAAAGGAGGTTTACCCCTTAAAGTGGATTGTTATTCATTGACTCTTTATTATTCTCAAGGCATTGGTTCATAACAAGTTGGGTGAGGGAGTCAACTCAAATAGTTATGATAGCATGGAATGAGTACAAGAAAGCATGGGGGGGAGTGTGAATGTCAAGCAATCCTTTTGGGGAAGAGTGAGAATCAAGCATGCATGCGAGAAAAGGAAAATTGAATGGGAAAAGAGGATAGTTTTACATGATGATTATGGGTCGCAAGACAGAAGTTGGGTGTTGAGAAAGAGCATCATCCATGCTAGACATGGAGAGACAGCTTGTTGGGTTATGTTTGAGGCTGAAAATAAGAATATATGCATATAACATGGGCTTCATGCCTATAAGTATGTTTTCTATTGAGGAAACTACCCAAAGAGCCTTGAGAAGGATTATGTGAGCACTCACAGAACAACTGATAATTCTTGGAGTCCCCAGCTGTGATATTTCCTATCCAACTGAATGCAATGGATCCCTGTATGGAAATAGAAAGGCCTAAGTGATTGCATGGTAGAGAAGGGGGATCCCATTCCTTGGGTTCTACTGGTTGGGGGGAAAGAGAGTTGGTGGATAGGAATTGTTGTTGGAGTAAAACTTAGGTTTTGGGCTAATGATTGTGGAGAGAAGGCAGCCAAGAGTGTGAGACCTATTTGTGGACTCATAGCCTAATGTTGGGGGTGGCTTGTTATTGAGATTTGGAACAACAACCCTATGGCTATGAGGAATGTCCCCTATATGCAACTAGTTGGTTCATCTATTAAAGATAAGTTTCTATTATGTTTTTATGATGTTAAATATTTTGTGTATATTTTTAATTTGAGCATTGTGCATGTTGTGTCTTGGAATGGTTGCATTCCCATCTTTATAAAAAAAAAAATTGCATGAGTAATTTAGCATGTTTCTTTCTATTAGTTTTATTGTGTCAAAACGAAAAAATTTAAATGGATGCAACAGGCTATGTTCATTACATTCAAATTCTCCCCATTCACTACTAATTAAATGGGTATGTGTGGGGGTAGATTGATTATGTAGGTGCTATCTCCTACCTTCTCCAATACCTCAAAAGGGACATACCAAAGAGTCTTGGTCTTCTTACCGGGACCCTGTAGTCTTTCCTTGTTCAGCTATAGCCGAACTTTATCTCCCACTTTGAATGACTTCTTAGTTTCTATGTTGATAATGTATATCCTTATACTTTTCCTATGACTTCTTCAATGTCTCATATACTTGCAAATGGATTTGTTTAATATTTTCAACAAATTTCTCTAATTTCAACGCGTCTACTATGATATATTCCCTCACTCCTCCTTAATGTCCATAAACAACATCTAAGGGAGAAGTTGGAAAATATCCAAAGCAGGTTTCAAAATGGGACTTATCAATAGAAAAATGGAATGCTCTATTATAAGAGTGTTGAATGTAGATCATATTTTCATCCCAAGTCTCTATATGCTTCTGATTATAACCCCTCAAAAGTTGTACAAACGTCATGTTGACAACTTTTCTTGGCCCATCTGTCTATGGATGGAATGTTGTAGATCTCTTCAACTTCGTGTCCATCTTCTCCCAAAGTGTAATCCAAAAAGAAGTAAGAAATTTGGTGTCCTTGTCTAAGATGATGCTCCTTGGTATCCCAATGTTCACCTAGACCTGTTCAAAGAACATGTTTTTTGCTTCTTTTCCTCTAATGGTATTTTTACAAGGCACAAGAATGCACATATTGTTGAACCTATCAACTACCACAAATATATAGTTAAGACCCTTCTTGGTTGTTGGCAACCACCCACAAAATCCATGGAAATGCTTCCCCAAGGTCGAGTGGGTACAGGTAAGGGATGGTATAGATTTTGCTTCCTATTACTAGGCTTGTTGATACAACAAATCATGCATCCTCTATTTTACCAAGCTACATATTCTTTCATTCTAGGATAATACACATAACTTTTTAAGTTAGCAACTATCCTCCCAACACCAAAATGTCTTCAAACCTTGGAGATGTGAGCCTCTCTGATAAACTGCAATCTTTCACATTTAGGAACACGAAGCTTGTCAAGCTTGTAAAACAACTCATTCTGGAGATGATAGTCAGCCTTATTGTCACCTTCTTCTACATGAATTTGGCCTTGGCCCTGTAGTTGTTGGAACACCTCTTTAAAGTCCTCGTATTTTGTGTGTGTTTCTTTGTATGCATCATGGGTAAAAGTATCCATGTGCATAAGTGTTCCCAAAGTTGTAATCTTAGATGTGGGTGGACTTGAAAGCATGTCCACCAAATTATTATTACATCCCTTCTTATACTTGATGACCAGATTATTTTTTTGCAAAAACCTCATCCATTTGTAATGCTTGGTTTCTTGTAGCTTACTCTGGGCCTGAAAATACCGTAGTAGATGGTGATCAATATGTATAATGGTTTCCTTGCCCATCATATAGTGCTTCCACTTCTTAAAATCTTGAACCAGGACATAGGGTTCCTTATCATATGTAGGGTAGTTCAAAACTCCCCCATAAAACATCTTGGAATGATAGCATACCAACTTACCTCCTTACATCAAAACTACTCTCGTAGCATACCCACTTGCATATGTCTCCACTCTGAAAGGATTATGAAAATTAGGTAATGCGAGAATTGGTGCTTGAACGATATTTCATTTTAGATTGTTGAAACCTTTATGTTGATTATTTCCCCACTGGAAACTATTACCACTTGTTGTTATGGCATGGATTGGTGCAGCTATCGGTGAAAAGGATGATATGAACTTTTGTAGGTATTGTGCTTCCCCAACAAAGATCCTTATTTAGTGATATTGGTTGGAACTGGCCATTTTATGATGGCCTCCATATTTTAAAGATCTATCTTGAGCTCCCTTCCACTGATCACATACTCCAAATACACCAATTACTGCCAAGAAAACTCACATTTATTTAGGTTAGCCAACATTTGGTGCTTTTTCAGAGTCTCTAACACCTACATGAGATGTGAGATGTGTTCCTCCCGGATAGACTTATAAACCAATATATCATCCAAATACACTATGACAAATGAATCTAACTATGGGTGCAACACAGCATTCATCAATCTCATAAATGTAGCTAGTGCATTACATAAAACAAATGGCATGACCAACCATTCATATAAACCTTGCCTTGTCTTGAAGGCGGTCTTCCACGTGTCTTCTTCTTTGACACGTACTTGGTGGTATCATGATTTGAGATCCAACTTGGTGAAGTACTTGGTATGTTGCAACTAGTCTAACAGATCATCAATATTCAACAAAAGGTGCTTATTCTTGAGTGTAATCTTGTTCAAAGATTTTTAGTTGATACACATCTGCCAAGTCCCATCCTTATTGGGTATGATGATTAAAGGTGACCCACAAGGTCATGTGCTTGGTCTAATTACTCTATGCTCTAGCATCATCTGTTGCAACTACTTCTTCACTTCATCTACTTCTAGAATAGATTTTCTATATAGCCCAATATTTGGTAATGGAGAGACAAGAAACAACTTTATCTCCTGGTCCACTTCCCAATTAGGTGGTATCCCTTTACACTCCTTGAACACTCCTTTGTATGCATGTAGTAAGTCCTCCAACAATTGTTTTATCTCCTTAGTGCATCCCTCCAAGGATGCCTTTACCCTTACCAATTTGCTATAGCGAGAAAACCCCTCTACGGACTACACCAGGGTTCTAAAATGTTGGCAGAGCTAATCGTCTAAAGTCTCCTACTTTTTATCAACTATCCTGACATTAACCCACAATCATACATAAAATACAAGGTATAGGGATCCGGTAGGCATACCTTAAACTCTATGTCTGGTGTCGATCCATTTGTGCTTAGTTGTTTCCTGACTGCAAGTCTCCTCCCAAGGCTGACCTGCATTCACCAAAAGACAAACAAGAAACTACAAGCATGCATTCTACATATGAATTAGTGGGTTAGACATCATAAATAAGAAATGTAAACAAATCATATAAGTTTAAGACGTCATTTGGCGGGACGGAAAAAGTACTTCTTTATATTAATCTCACAAAAGTCACTTACAATATGAGATCGGCACTGCTCCTCGAACTCGGTCCTAGGCTCCTCTTCACAATGCACCAACTTCTTCTACATCTCCTTCTCCTCTTCAGTTCTCTCTAGGGGAATGGAAAGGGCTTGCAATGGAGAAAAAGGTGATTCTGKCTCAAACTCACAATGTGGTTTCCGAATATTGGGGCAAAGGGGGAATACGGAAATGGGTAGAGTTTCTATGCTCTYGGGCTTCTTTTTTAAGTGAGACCCCAACCCCTTCTTTTATAGGCCAAAAGAGATAGTAATGGTTGGGGTAACTGGMTATGGGCAGTCAAACGGTTAAGTAACGGCCCAGAAACTAGTATCATATGCAATTTTCATTTTTTCTGATATTCTTTGAGTGTACGCGGGTTGTAGTGGGGTAGCAGGCATGTGTACGGGGGAAGTAATGGTGCAGGGTGCATATACCTTCAAAACAATGATTTTTAGAGGAGCTTGTTCAGTGATGGCTTGGAAAAGATAGCAAGTTAGATGACCCGATGCCAAGTATGCATGGCTGGTGCAATTTAGGATTATAACACAATTCTTCACCCAATTGATTCTCTCATAATAAAAGAAAAACATACTTCTTTCTTGAAATAATCAATTTTTTGGCTTGGTTGGCACTTACCAGTGGGATCTTAGATTTACCTTTATGTGGATTGATGATGAAAGACTTCCCATCCTTAATCAAGCAATATTGGTTTGATATCCTCATGAATATTACATACCTCATATACATGTATGGGCTTCCAAACACTACTCCACACATGTCAAGAGTACTACATCTAACTCCACTTCCTCAATAAAATATGCACTTCCAACAAATTTGATCTCACATTGTTTCATGACCTTGATATTTGCATCCTTGTTTACCCACCCCAATGGATATGGGATAGGATGATCATGAACCTCCAACCCAAGCTTGCTAACCAGATTAGCTTCTATGAGATTGACTTGTGAATCGAAATTGAATAGAGAATCTACATTGGTCTTCTTGACCTGGATCTTGATATGGAAGATTTTTGTCATCTCCTTCTCTTCCCTCTGATGAAGGCTAGTCCAATTCACCTCCTTTTGCACTAAAGTGCGGGCAATTTTCTCATTCACATCTAAGCTTATCTCTACCTGATTGTTTGAACATATGGCTAGAAGTTTCTTCTTCTTGGAATCTTTCTTATGATTCTTAGGATTCATCTGTAGATGTAGTTTCCATCACTTTTCTTCATTGTGACCATCGATATTGCAATGGTTACTAGGATCCTTGTACTTATGTGTAATGGGTGTCATCTTCTTGTCTTTCCCTTTCCACTTCGTCTTTCCCTCATTGGAAGCATCTTAGTGCTCTTTTTGTTTGGAACCACTTGGTTGTCCTTTTTTGTGACCTATATTTTCCATATACTGCGCTTGCACACAAGCCTCACAAACTATCATGGCCTTGAAGAGCATCACTTTCTTTCAAAAATGACTATGTATACCCCCTAAATACTTGATGAGTACATTTGGGTTCTTGGGAGATATACCCAACATGATAACTATCTTCTTGAGTTTGATGGTGTACTCTTGCACACTTTTACCCTACCTTTTCCCCAAGTAATGCCAATGAATCCATTGGTCATATACATACCCAATAGAGTGGAATTGGGACTTAATGAGGGTTTTGAAATCCTCCAACTTAGTTACTGACGGATCACCCTCCAGCCTAATGCATGGCCCTCTAATTTCATTCTGGAAAACAAAATATGTTGCTCTTCTTCTATATGGTGGACATGGAAATAGACCTCTAACTATTGCAAGCAATGATTCAACTTTATTGTCTCGATCTCACCTTGGTATGGCTTGATATAGACTTTTTCTTCCATTTTAAATAAGGACTGTGAAGGGGTAATGGTACTAGAATTTGGCTTCTCTTTCTCGAGTCCTTTCCTCGATTCCTTTTTGGGTTTTCATTTTCTCCCAGTTTCTTGTTTGATTCGATCTTTGAGTTAGACCCTCCAACCTCCCCAAACAGTCCAAGCATGCTTGGTAGAGCTTCCATGAGGAGGGCCATATTGCAATAGATATCAGGGACTTTCTCTTCTAGCCTCGAAAATATCTCTTATGCTAGATCTCAAGGGTTGTTATGAACAAAGTCATCAACCATGGCTAGGGTTTCACAAATTTCTTCTTAAGACAATTCCTGGATGCTACAAATTTCCACAAATACCCCAAAGAAAAATTATTTTATAGCACTTTGATCTATAAACTATCATGGATATTCCATGGGACTAGTTCATCACAATAGATCTTATAATATTCTAAAATCTTAGACTATGCAAACTAATTTTCCTTAGATCCTAGATTAATTAATTACTAGCTTTGCTTGAATTTATGAAATAACTGAAATATGAAAATGAAAGAAATGAGAAAAATAAAACACCATCCACAAATAAATGGACACAAGATATATTATGGAAAACCCAATACAGGAGAAAATTTGGCTACAAGGTGAGGCCTATTCTCTGGTCTCTTTTCTTCGGTTATGGAAATGCAGATACAAAGAAAGAGGTGTTCACTATGGAGTTGCATTTGACATTGTGGCATGTATGGCTGATACATAATCTTTTCCTCCTTTGTTATGCTCTCAAAATACCACTCCTAGATGCTCTTCTCAACTATGGAACAAGTACAATGCTAAAGAATGGAACCCTTTCTCCTCCTAGTGGCCTAGAACATAGTTTGATAGTTGTATAGGGTTAGGGTTTTTGCATCCTGAACCCTCAATTAGTTATAAGGTTTGTACCTTCTAGAATATTCTTGAAATTACAAATGTGGCTAGCCCAATATCTATGAGTAATGGGGTTTAACATGGCATTAATTCATACCATGGTGGTCAACAAAGGTAGGTCAACTAGTGAAAGGCATAACCTTCACATACGAGCTCTGATTGAGGTGAATTTTGCACCAGTGGAAAAGTATTAGTGTGTAGATCAACATTAAAGGTTTGTGCATGATTTTTGGACACTGTAACCCCAAAAAATTCCATTTTAATTCCTCAAAATGGCGTCAAAAGGTTTCGGAATCCAATTTACCAAACTTGAACCTGCCACTAAAATGGCCTCGCAAGTTGATTCCTCTAGTTTTTTTTATTGATAAAGTACCAAGATAGATGAAAAATTATATGATTATCCAATCTATATCATTATATGTCTCATGTGTTAGTGGATGTATGATTGGAATACTCAAGGACTTGTGTCATATGCATCTCCATGAGAGTATGATCACAGATATCAAGGAAATTGGGAGCATTCTACCCCCTCTTATTTAGTCCATTAAGGAAATATATCTCATCCATTATTTGGGTCAGCCAATGGCCTACCCCAAAATCAAAGGGTCATTGACCCTAATCCTAATGTTGTATCAACTATCTTAGGAAGACATTATTCACCTTTAGGGATGTAGCCTCCTCATAATGTTTTGGAAGGCCAACATCTATGAGGAGAGAATGTGTGTCATATGTAATGGATATGGGGAATCTTCCATACTTGCAACATCAAGTAGTTCTCAAGAAAAGCTCAGTCGACATTATGAAATTTTTAAAATTGTCAATCAATTAATTATTAATTTAATAAAAAAATATAATCAATCTATCTTGATGCACTATTATGTTGGGAAAGCACTAGTGCTCCATAATGATTTACAAAATAAATGGTGTACCAAAGCTCCATAATTATTTTAACAAAATATGGTGTAGTAACAATCTTAAATTAAATAGGTTATTGTTTCCCCCTCAAGGACAACTACTTCCAGACTACCCTCTTAGGAAAATATTGATGTTGCTTGGATGACCTCTCTTGCTCATGTCTTCCAGTTCTAGCCTGATCTTCTAGTCCTTCCAACCTAACATCATCCATAAGCTCCTTTAGATAGCTCTACCATGGTATATCAACTCATATTCTTTACACTTTAGATGATACGCGCTTGCACAAATGGTCCTTCATGCTTCATCTCTTCAGTTGATGTGTTATGGTTTCATGTGTGGGTTTCTTATCTAGAAGTGGTGTGTGGGTTTCTAACCTTGTCATGAAAGTAGTTAACTTTGGTTATATCTTATAACACTTCTTAACACTAATAATTTTATTATTTTGTCTCATTTTACCATGGGCGGACATGTTGTCCTTTGATAAATGTTGTCTCGAATTAGGACCGATTGTACTACTAGTAATCTAGTTGAGTAGTGTGTCCATATCCTAACCACATCTAACACTTCCCATATTTTCCCTTCACTACCATCCCATTCATAAAATAAACATTATCCCTACTTATATATGACTTATCAAATGTCATCCAACAAGGTCTAAATGAAGAAAAATGCAAGCCAAAGTCAAAAATAAAGCTAAAAAACTATAGGTGAAGAGCAGTAATGTTAAAAAATGAAATAATACTAAGGCTAGAGCTATTCTACCTCATTAAAAAGGCCCATCCCCAAAGTCCTATGCTATAAAACTCATATCTAAAGAAAAAATAACTAAGAAAAATCAAAGAAAATGAAAAAAGGGGTAATAAAAATGTGTCAAGGTGGTTATCTCTAAGAAAAGTTCCCTCTCTAAGGATTACAAGTACAAAAAATGAATATTGCTAGCTCAAAAAGGCTAGTTGGACCAGCAAATGACCTTATACATCATTTAAAATCACTTTGGGGGTCAAAATATAAAGTTTCCCTTCCTTTTTTCATCAATTATTCATGAAGTTTGCCCATCTCTAACAAAATTACTTAGCAAATACCTTTTTCCTAGGAATTAACACATGTAATAAGGGTAAAAGTTATCCCACCATGGTAAACTTACGCAATTTATAAAATTAACCTAGGTTAAGTTTTTGTTAAGGATATTACATAATGTTTGTTTCCTAATGACTTGTTTTGAAGCTTGAAGCATCATTATAGGTGGGTGCCCCGCATTGGAATCCATGCATTGTGCATCGATATTTGTGGCATTGCCTTGAGATCCATGTACTTGCATAGGGATATGTGTACCTATATTCATCCATATCTGCCTACATTAGGATCCGTGAAAATTTTCTTGGGATCCATGTCATTGCATTGGGATCCATGACAACATAGTGGACCATGACAATGACGCCACATCATCAATTTGTACACTTTTCAACATTTGTAGCATTGTATGAGACACATAAACATGTATTATTTAGYACATGTGAAAATCCTTCTAGAAGGGTGCATTTTCTCTCTCCTCCACACGTGGGAATCCTCTAGAACCTTCTAGAAGGGGTACACCTCATCTTTTGACTAGTTCTCACATGTGTGAATGAATTTGTAGCATGATTTTTTCGGTTAGTTAGGGGGCACCCTTGTTCTAGGGACTCCTTTTGACCCGCGCATGTGAAGTAATTAAAAATTTGCTCAAAATTAGGAGGGAACACTTCTTCTCTCTCCTCCATGGACCACGTGTGTGAGAGTTGGTTGAGAATTTGATCACTTTGAGGAGGGTACCATAGCTTTGAGGATTTTTTTGTAACCTCAAGTGGTTTCCTCACAAGGTTTTCACTCGGGACATGGTATTGGCTCATGGTTTTACTCTAGCACATGATTTCATTGTAGCTCATGGTTTCATTGTAGCTCATGGTTTTCTATGTATGGTTTTGACGAGGCCTCAACTTATTTAAAGAGGGCGTCACTCTCATTTTGCATGGTTGGAAATGGAATAAGAAGGTTATTTTAGCTCAATATTGGTTTGATTTATACTCTATTTCTTGTGTATATTTCTCTAGCGTGAAAATAGAAGGGTTTTGGCATGCAAATCTCATGGAAGAAAGGGCTATTGCAAGGCCAACAATACAAACAAGGTATGATCAAGATCTACTTTGTTTCTTTGTGAATATTTTTAGTTGTATCTTAGTATTGAATTTAAATACCTTAGGGTTTAAAATTCGTACTTTAGATGTATGTTTTAATCCATCAAATTTGCAATACTTTGGCTAGATCTAGAACTAGTTTAGCCTCTCTATGAATTTTGTATAATCCAGGTACCCTGGATTCATGATTTCCAATCATTTCCCAAGAATTTGTATGGAGACTTCAATGATCAAAGGAGAAAAGGGCATCTACTCAAGGGATGTTCAAGACTCCACGCCCAATGGTAGCTTTTAGCTTTCTCATTTATTTCTTTCCATCTTAGAATTAATTTTTCCCTTTTTTTATTTTTTTTCTACATGCAACCTAGGATTTGATGGTCTATATTATATGATCTAGGTTGTATTTTCAGGTTTACTAAATCTAATAAGCCATGAAATATTCTACAGTAAAATTGCACTTTGATTGTAGGTCGTCCACATTGAAATGGGAACTATTTCAAAATGACTTGCATTTAATTATTAGACCTAGTGTTTTATTTTGAATCTATACATAGATCTCGTACAATTTTACCTAGCCTAAATCAATGCTTTCAAGTCCACTCTTTATCTTATTTGCAGGTTTAAACTTTTGAAGTAAGGGTTCTTATTTCTTGGATCTAGTATTTTATTCACATTTTTAACCTAGATCTAAACTAATAATCCTAATCAATGTACTAATGGTTTAGTATGATTTTTCTCTCGAGGGTTGAATCCTTTTTTGGTTTCATTGCAAGTTGAATCTCATTAATGAATTATGCTGATGAGTTTTATGGCCACGTAAATATTTTGAAGCTCTGGTATTTACAAGACTGCAAGAAATCTTGATGTTGGATAGACTAAGCACTTCCATTTTTGTGTTGTTTCATTTTATTCCGCACCGTAACACTAATTAACAATGGTTCGATCACGGGGTCTTCACTTAATGAACCTGTGACATAGCACATGTGTTTGTGGGGTATTAAAGAATACTCCTAATTTCACTAGATATTGATAAATACGTCCAAAAATCCTTTTGTTGAACCCCCCTCCCAATACATATTTACAATAAAATAAACCCATATTTTTACTAGATCCCCCTTTTTATACCCTCCAATACCTATAAATCCCTCGATACCCACATCTGCCCCCCCCACAATACCTACAATATATAGACTCTATTTTTCACAATTTAAAAACCCCCTTTGTGAATGAACGTGATAAGATATTGGTCAACAAGGTGAAGCCCTTGTGGGATCGATGCATTAAAGACATGAGTGTTGTGATTAAGGCACTCAATTATTTACCTCTAAAGAATTTTTTGATAGGTTTTTATTTATTCAAGGTTTAAAATATCTAAGAATTATTTGAATGTTGCATATGATGTTTATGAACCACACAATCAATGAATCTGTTTCTAATTGCAAAATGATTAATAACTTATGATTATTGTTTTCATTTTGTTTACTTGTATCTTTGATGTGTAGATCTAATGCATAACATGACATACCAAATTTGATATTTAAACACCTAAAATGGATAACTTTTTTAAGCTAATGATGCCATGGTCATGGTTTGGTTCATAAACTGAACTCTGTTTTTCTCAATTTAAACTCATAGGAGATGTTCTGAAGGTAAAATGTTTTGGTCATTTTGTAGAGCCTTGTCAACTGGAATTTTCTCTAATTAAAAATGTGTGTCCCTATGATTAAAATCTAAAACTTGATAGAATCTAAACGTTGGTTGATGTATGAACAAAAAATCTATCCT
Source organism: Picea sitchensis (assembly GCA_010110895.2). Classification (NCBI taxonomy): domain Eukaryota; kingdom Viridiplantae; phylum Streptophyta; class Pinopsida; order Pinales; family Pinaceae; genus Picea; species Picea sitchensis. The sequence continues at coordinate 98,731 of SNQJ01S0002705.1, read as the reverse complement.
TTTTCGAGCAGGATCATTTGTGAATTCAAAGTTTAAAGTTTAAATCTGGCGTGAATTTAAATCTTTATTGTTGTCCTCAAAACCTCATTGATGCAACTCTAAATAGAGCAACTAGCCTTTAGGGCTCAACGTTGAGTTTTTTGGGCTGATTAAATTATTTTATCTACATGCTTTAGTTTGAATTGACCTTTAGGGATTCCCCCCTAGGCTAGGGTAGGATTTTCTTAGTTTGAAGTGTGGGGAAAGCCTACCGAGGTGACTGTGGATAGCTTTCATGTTGTACCTCTAGGCTCTCCTATTAAGGTTAGAAATTTTCCTCCTAGGGTAGAGTTTGAGAAATAACATTTTTGGCGTCATTGTTGGGGATAAAGTCAATTTCTTGGGTTATCTGATGTTTGGCTTCAACAAAATTTTAGCGAGTAGGATTTGAAGGTTTCATAAGTTAACTCACCTAGTGACTCCATTGAAGGGAAGAATCCTAATTCCCTTGGAAATTTTAAAGCTTGGTTGCTTGTAGGGTGAAGCAAGCATCTTTTGTTGGTATTTTGATTATTCACCTTAGTGACTCCACTTTTGGGTTGAAGTTGTAAAAATGGCACATTGGGATTTTAGTGAAATTTATTCTTGTTTTGATCTATAAGGAATTCATGGATATCCTAATCAATAACCCCAAGAATGGGTTGATAACTTTCCAAAGTTTGATAGTAGTAAAGACCATGTCATACAACACATCATTTCATTCTTGGTGTATCACATGAGGATGTTCTTATCAAGTTGTTTGTATTCTCTTTGGATAGGAAGGTGTTGGTCTGAAAGATTTTTCTAAGGTCTTTAATATAACATCATGAGGATAAATCCCCCTACAATTTTATAGAGGTGGTACTCCTCTTTGTTGATATATGGAAGATTCTTCTTCTGAACTTAGATGCATGCAATAGAAAACCTTAACAAATCTTCCAATAAAACTCCTATATACAGATGTACAGACTTTTATATACAAATGTACAAAATCTTACATACAGATGTACTTATCAAGAACGTCGTATCATTCAAGAAGAAGAAATAAATATGTCAGCATAGATTTGTATCTACAAGGTTTGAAGTCTTCTTTCAACCGATATTTTGCCTTCCTTTTGAAATGATGTGAACCCAAAATCAACAATGACTTTGCAAGATGAAAGAAAAGTAAAATTGACAAGTCATAAAATAACTTTACATGATCACTTAATTAAAACTCAAAAAAGGATTTTGATAGACACACATTTGAAATCCCATGCTTTAGACTCAAAGTCTAAGAAATCATTAATGTAATGCTCTGAGATAGTTATTGGTGAAAGAAATTAATAATAATACCCAAAATGTAACAAGTTTAACAATGTCTTAAACAATAGGGTTGAAACAACCTCAACAAGATGTCAATGACAATTAGATAAATTGAATTAAACTACATTTTCCTTGTTTAAAAATATTTCTGTGGTTGGGGTTTTCATGGTTGATCAGAATGGCCATAGTTTTCCTTTTTACAAGTAGGGATTTTGTTCCTTTGGACCTGAAATATAATGAGAAATTAATGGAAGAATCTAGAGGAAAAGTTGATCAGACTCAGATCTTCTTGTTACCAAACATACATGGAAAACTTGATGGAAAGAATCAAGAAGAAATAAATATGAGGAATAAATTTAAACAAGCTAATTCAAAAAAACTTATAAAGGAAAAACTTGATTCTTGCGAACTCTACACCACTGAAAAAACATCTCACTGCCAACAACAACCAACCCCTTGAATGTCTTTCACCTCTTATTTTATAATCTTCTTAAAGATTATTTAGGTTTATAGTTAGGGTTTAATTTTCCCCTTTGTAGATATGAACTTAGATATGTGTTCCATCAACTGGGACCCACTTTATAATATCACAAATTTCTCTTAAGAAGCAATTTTCAAAAAATAATTAGTTGCCAAGATAGAAAATAGTATCAACTGTAATTTAATTTTTAGGGGATTATAGTCATGATTCCATCCATTGAAACTAAATCCAAAGTGTTCTTCTTGTCTCTATCTTTCCAACGAGCTCTCTTTTTCTCAATTTGGACATAAAAATCAAAAGTTATGGCCTCCAGAAGATAGAGACTCGGCAACCGTCGATTTATCCATATGAAGTTTGAGCCCTTGATTTGTTAGTCCGCCCCATTTATCCCACATGCGTTGGGGAATAGTTCCCATATCTTGTTTATAAGCAAAATTCTTCCCCATATTATTTGTGTATGAAAATAAAACTATGGAACCTTGCGTAGCTTGTGCGTAGTATATCTTTTGGTTGTTATCTCATTGCCCAGTCATCTATGTGTCCAATAAATATCATCCAAGTGTCACTCGGGGATAGGTCCACCTCACTACCATTAATCACAATGTGATAGGTCAACCTCACTGCCACATGTCAAAATGTGATAGGTCCACCTCACTGCCACATGTCACCCAATATGGTAGGTCCATGTCACTGCCACATATCCCAATATGCCAAAGGAGGGGAAAGGGATAAAACTTAGGAATATAATGAATAATTTCATGAAATAAAACTTAGGACTTGCGGGGTTGCGATGGTAGGGTGATGTATAAAAATCATAAGATGGGAGTGCAAGGTGGAAATGAGGGAAGGAATCATGCATCCGCATTCATAAAAAATAACTATGGATGATGGATAGTAGTATAGAGTATGGGTAGTAGTGAAAATTACTAAGTATGGAGAGTAGAGGAGGAGGAGAATAAGAGAAAATGACTAAGTATGGAGTAAGGAGAATGATACTAAGTATGGAGCATGGAGAGAGTAAGGAAAACAAGAAAAAGTAAAGAAATGTGGAGAGTAAGGAAAATGGTGAGGAGAGTAAGGAAAATGACTAAGTATTGGGGATATTGCGGAATGTGGGAGAAAATTGGCATATATTGGGCATATAACCTTTGTTTTAGATTCCGTAAAATATTGGAATAATTTGAGACATAGGGCTATTCAATGAGAATATGGACACAAGCACTTTATTTTTTCTTTTCTTCTCTTTTGTTCAAAATAAAAACAAGCCTTGTTGGTTTTTCATGAAGAACAATTGCAACACTAGTTCTGAATTCTTAAAACTTGTTGAGAGATACCCAACATGATAACTATCTTCTGGAGTTCAATGGTGTACTCTTGCACACTTTTCCCCTACCTTTTCCCCAAGTAATGCCAATGGATCCATTGGTCCTCTACATACCCAATAGGGTGGAACTGGGACTTAATGAGGGTTTTGAAATCCTCCAACTTAGTTACTGGTGAATCACCCTCCATCCTAAGTGTCTCTATCTGAATTTCCAACTAGGTTAATGCATGGCCCTCTAATTTCATTCTGGCAAACAAAATATGTTGCTCTTATTCTATATGGTGGATACTAAAATAGACCTCTAACTATTGAAACCAATGATTCAACTTTATTATATCAATCTCACCTTTGTATGGCTTGATATCCACTTTTTATTCCATTTTAAATAAGGACTGTGAAGGGGTAATGGTAATAGAATTTGGCTTCTCTTTCTCGAGTTCTTTCATCGACTCATTTTTTGGGTCTGCATTTTCTCCCAGTCCCATTTGATTTGATCTCTGAGTTAGAACCTCCAACCTCCTCGAATGGTCCAATTCTGCTTGCTAGAACTTCCATGAGGAGGGCCATATTGCAATAAATATCAGTGACTTTCTCTTATAGCCTCACAAATCTCTCTTATGATGGATCTCAAGGGTTTTTGTGAACAAAGTCATCCACCATGGCTAGGGTTTCACAACTTTATTCTTAAGACAACTCCTGGATCCTGCAACTTTCCACAAACACCCCAAAGAAAAATTATCTAATATCACTTTGATCTGTAAACTATCATGGATATTCCACTGGAATAGTTCATCACAATAGATCTTATAATATTCTAAAATCTTAAACTATGCAAACTAATTTTCCTTAGATCCTAGATTAATTAATTACTAGAATTGCTTGAATTTATGAAATAACTGAAATATGAAAGTGAAATAAATGAGCAAAAGAACACACCATCCACATAGAAATGGACACAACATATATTATGGGAAACCGAATACAAGAGAAAATCTGGCTACAATGTGAGGCCTATGCTCTGATCTCTTTTCTTAGGTTATGAAAATGCAGATACAAAGAAAGAGGTGTTCACTATGGACTTGCATTTGACATTGTGGCATGTATGGATACTACACTATATTTTCCTCCTAGTTGCTCTTCTCAACTATTGAACAAGTACAATACTAAAGAATGGAACCCTTTCTCCTCCTAGTGGCCTAGAACATAGTTTGATAGTTGTCTAGGGTTAGGGTTTTTTCATCCTCAACCCTCAATTAGTGATAAGGTTTGGACCTTCTAGAATCTTCTTGAAATTCCAAATGTGGCTAGCCCCATATGTGTGAGTAATGG
>SNQJ01S0002705.1:63927-82432 GCA_010110895.2 Picea sitchensis | reverse complement strand
TTACAAAATCTAAATTGATTTCTTTTATACTCAGATCAGTGCCCCACTCTAGGAATGTGATCTGATCACCACTTTCAAAGATTTTCTTGGAGCAATCTTCTGTCAGACTATGCATGTATCCCATTGTCGAACGCAAGCTCAGCTCAGCATGGGCTTGTAGAAAAAACCACTTGCAAGGGTACCACAGGTTGACAGCTCTATTTTCCATGGTCGGCTCCTCCATGCTTTACATTTATGGGTTGAGGCGAGGCTTCAACCACCTCCCCTTGCTTTCATTAACTGCTTCATCAGGATTGGGACGAGACCTGAATGATCAAGGAGATGTTATGTGTTGCTAGCGGTTCTTCGAGCTCACCCGATGATCTTGAAACCGTGACGGTTTCACTCTGTAACGGACGCAGGCACTTTATTCCTTTGGCACAGGCCTTGTGAATTTGATACCCTTACCGGCATGCGACCTTGGGCCATGACCCAACGCTTATCCCATATGATATTTTAGGATTTCGCACTTTGGGAGTCCTCTCTACACTTAATTCCCAATATCTCGATGGTTGAACTCGTGAAATCGACTGACTCGGATGGACGGCTGGATCTGCTTTGCATCCGACAGCTACAATTTATTCCTCGGAACTCCACCTTGGCCGGCTCTACGCTATGGGCACCAACCTTCTTCCATATAACCATACTTCCATATAACCTTGGGCTGTGACCATGGGCCTAACTCCTGGGCGCATCACGATTTTGCATTTCAGGGGTTCTTTCATCACATGACCACAATCTCTCAATACCCGATATGCGAAATGGCCCTGCTCAGATAGATTTTCGAATCTGCTATGCATCCTACGGCTAAGGCTCCTCACAGTGGGCGCTTTCCTCTTGGCACCGCCTTCCACCTGACCATAGGCTGTGACCCTGGGCTCAATTTTGGGTGCTTCGCGATTTCGTGTTTCCGAAACTTGCGCCTTGCTCCATGTTGAAACCTCTGACTCGCGAAATCGCGATTTTGCATTATTTGTCGCCATGTGCCCCTCTGGTTGGATGATCCAGATCTAATCTTCATCATATTCGGGGTTTCATGTGTCGTGATTCTTCAAGACTCGCCCTCCTACTTCCCCGACTCATGAAAATCTGATCAAATGGTTCAGATCTCTCCTTTGATCAACATTTGCGATCTTTTCACGATTTCGCATTTCGCGAGTTCTAATGACTCTGCTCCTTGACCGCTCCATCTCACGAAACCACGAAATGATAATATTGTGCCACGATTAAAACTTTTCTTTTCCCTTGATCTTGGGCCTTTGCCCTGGCACTAAACTTCGAGCAACTTTCGGATCCCGAATACCCGCAAACCACCGATCTGATTTGTCTGATGGATCCAACGGTCGAGACTGAGCCTGTGCTTGATGGATTATCGCTGACCAAGTATGTGCATGACTTTGCACAATCACGCCCAGACTTTGGATGAAAAACATTTGTGAGTTTTTTTTAAGCCCACTTATTTCGCATTTGGTCACCCAATGACCAACTTCAAAGGAAAACAATCCCCTTGCAAAAATATGTGATAACATTAGGCTCCATGGGGGATAGAATCCTCCCAACAAGGCTCTAAGATCTCCTTTTGTAGCTCCAGTCGTCTTCTGTTAGGCTATGGAGTCAAGTTCAAAAACACCCTGCTTAAGAATATAAATCCGACAAGTAAAATCAAAAATAAACACGCATGCTCCAAGGAGCTTATTTATGTACAGTCCTAAACTAATAAATTTTTACACAGTGTTAGGTGAAAACAAATTTCCACCATAGCCATTCAAGTAACTTCCTAACTGGAAGCTCCTTCACTATGTTCGTGATTAGTAACAAATGATGCAATCGCGACGACAGAGCGATTACATCCTTCATCTTTCCTCCTACTTCTGAGGTTAGGATAAAGCTGAGCGGCTTCAAAAGATGAAGGAAATACAACTCCATGTATTCCTTCACAAGCTCATAGGCCAAGCGTTAAAATCCATAAAATTTATAACAGGCATCCTGCTCTGTCACACAGCTGCTCACACATGGTTGAATATATCTAGTAGGCACGGGTGGATGAGAGGTTGATGCAGTTTTACTGACCTCAGACGATGGATTCTCACTTATAGGCTCTAGACAGGAGATAAATTGCCCCTCCTACTGCTCCTTTTCTTCTTTGTCTGCTCTGAAAACATCTGCTAGCTGAGAGCAAGAAGTCTCTTCATGTGTATCCAAGGATGGCTCTTTCTTTCTATCATGTTGCTCTTGGTAGGAGATTTCAATTTCATAAGAAGATTGGCAGCCTATGCTTTCTGCTTCTGAATACTCTTCAGGGATAGGTGAGTGCAAAACTCTTTTATCTTGCAAAGAGAAAAGAGCAATATCTTGATTCTTTTTTCCAACCACTTCTTCTTTTAAATCTGAGACAGCAAATGTAATAGGGGTGAAAAATAATGCATCCATAGTTATGCCATCATAAGGGCTACCATCAATCATATATGGAAGGAGTTCTTCTTGGGAAATAGAGAGAGAAAACTTTTCATCTGTATTTGCAAAATACTCACTTTCATCCTTGTTTTCCCTCTCAGTCAGATCTTCACCGGAATCATCACACGAGGAACACTCTATCATCTGCAAAATGTGGAGTGCAAACCTCTTACATTCATCAAAAATAAGATGAGTCGGGTAAATCTTCCCGTAATACAAATTAAAAGCATTTTGAAAATCCTTCAAAGAAAGGATTCTAGCAGCAAGGAGAGATTGACACCATTCACGAGCATCTTCCTCTAAAGAAAATTTGAACATCTTGATCAAGACATCCTCTTGAAAGATGCCATGTTCAAGCATGCACATATGAAATTTTAATGAGTGCTCATCGAGCTGGTCATGCTTGCTTCCTCTGAATCTCGGAAGATAATCATCCCATTCATTTATAGCCGACACAAAGTGCGGATAACCAGCGATAGCTGAGAAGTTGAATGGGGCAAACCTCTTGGCTAAGATTTTGTCCATTTCGAACTAGTGGAGTCGCTAATTGATTCTTTAATCATGGATTCACCAGGTGAAAGATATGTAGTAAGAGTGTGTATGATATTTGTTCACCATCAAAGACCAGGTATGATCGTTGTGTTCTCCCAAGGGCTACCAGGTGTAGCCAGAAGCAGCCACACTAAAACAGTGGAGTTGAGATAGTGGAGTCGCCAGGTGCAAGCGCAATATTCAAAGGTTTTGATTTCTGATGCACCTTCAAAATCAGAAGTTAGTTGTCATTCTACCCAGGGAAAATCTTCAATTTGTCCCCGGCAATGGCACCAGAAATGTTAGCACTAGAAGTCACCCTTGGATTGCAGCAGAGGTAAGCCCACTACCCATCAAAATATTGGTGAATTAAAAGGGTGTGAGTGGATGAGTCAGCAAAACTTTAAGGAAAGGAAATACAATGGAGATCATTGCAGATTAGTGATGGGCCATTGGGCTATGGAATCATAAACAATTTGCCTAATGAAGGCATTTAAGCTCCCTATCAGATAAAGGATTTCTGCGAAGTCGCCCTGCTCAGATCGATGGTCGGATCTGCTATGCATCTTACGACTGAGGCTCCTCATGATGGGCACTTACCTCTTGGCATTGCCTTCCACCTAACCGCAGGTTGTGACCCTGGGCTCAATTATGGGCGCTTTGTGATTTCGCGTTTCGGGAACTTGCACCTTTCTCCTTGCTGAAACCTCTGACTCGCGAAATCACGATTTCACATTATCTGTCACCACGTGCCCCTCTGGTTGGATGGCCCAGATCTAATCTTCATCATATTCAGGGTTTTGTGTGTCACGAGTTTTCAAGACTCGCCCTCCTACTTCCCTGACTCGCGAAAAGTTGATCTAACGATTCAGATCTCTCATTTGATCAACGGCTGCGATCTTTTCGCGATTTCACATTTCGCGAGTTCTGGTGACTCTGCTCCTTCACCGCTCCATCTCGTGAAAACACGAAATGCTAATCTTACACCATGATTAAATCTTTGCTTGTCCCTTGATCTTAGGCCTTTTCCCTGGCACTAAACTTCGAGCAACTTTTGGATCCCGAATACCCATGAACCGTCGATCTGATTTGTCTAATGGATCCAACGGCCGAGACTGAGCCTATGCTTGATGTATTTTCATCGACCAGGTATGTGCACGCCTTTGCACAATCGCACCCGACTTTGGATGAAAAACATTTGTGAGTTTTTTTTAAGCCCACTTCTTTCGTATTTGGTCACCCAATGACCAACTTCAAAGGAAAACAATCCCCTTGCAAAAATATGTGATAACAACTCCTATTATCCCATTTTACTTTCTTATCATCATCAATGGATGTTTTTTCATTTCCCAAGGTAATCTGGTACAAGCCTTTACTTCTTAATGAATCTTCCATATGAGATTTTCATTGGAAGTAGTTGGTGCTAGTAAGCAAGAGATTACTTGTAGAAGTCATATTAAATATGCAGATAATATGGATTTAAAAACTGAAACTGATGATCTGGATAGAAATATCTCAAAAAGTTTTGTGGTTTTAAAAAAAAACGGCACTGAAAACGGACTTCGGATGTGAGAGTTATACCCTTTTTAAAAAAAGACATAAACGGTAGCCAAAGGACCATGTGATAGTGTAAGTTGCTTATGAAGTGACCCACTTTTATAAAGAGAAGTAGGGATCACTTTTACAATGAAGTTATCTTATAAAAGAAAAGTTGCAAGCAAAATAAATAACTCTAAAATAAAATATTAAAGCTACTTATAGTGATTCACTTTTATACTTGAAGTGAAATACACTTTACAATTTGAGCATGAACTTTTTCAAAAAAAATAACAAAAGAGAGACTTGAACTCAAGACCTCTTACTTAATAAGACAAATTTTAACCAAATGGTCTAGCAAAACATATTGTATTTTTTAGGAAGAGGATTGGGGGTGTTGTTGTTGTTGTGGAAGACGGTCTTGGAGAGTGTGCTAAAAAAACACTTTTCACACAAGAAAAAAAAATTCGCCTCTCGATGACAACAAGGGTTAGATCTCGATTAGCTTACCCGAAAGTTGCACCTTTTCCTATCTATTTCTGATTTTCCAAGATCGCACAGGGCGCGGGGCAAAGAGCATACGCAGATCTAAAAGAGTAGCAACCCAAAAATAAATAATACAAAATCAAAATAATAGTCTGCAAAAATTTAAAAAATGTGTATGCGGGCTTTATACCTCTGGATCTCACTGAAATGGTTGTATATTGGGAAAACGAAAACCTTTTCGAGTGAAACGAAAAGTGTTCCTGAATGAAACTAGTGCTATGGATGCAATGGAATAGTCCTCTTATCCCATAAATGTACAGAAATTACAGAAAATGGAAATGATGAAACTCGGCTTCACGATCTCGATCTACAACAGGAGCAAGTCTTCAAACATGCTCGGATACCTTGTTCGACAAAACAGGTATTCCAATAGAGGACGAACACCTTTACTAACCACTCACATAACCAGATCAAAGATCAACACACCGATGTTTTCACGTGGTAAAACCCCTATGGGGAAACATCCACGGCCCCAGCCAACACGACCACTTGGAGTAGTTTATTAATGCAAAAGAAAAAGATTACAGAGATATTTTACAAAAGAGATTCTCACAATCAATTATCGAAAAATGACCCTCCATGCTCTTTAAATAGAGATCATGGACCAATCGAATGTTAATCCATGGATCAACGGTCGTTAATATCGAGGAGAGTATGAATCGTCGGATCACTCTATGTCAGGAACATATCGTGACTGTCAGATTTCCTAACTACAAATGCATACTAAAGAAACACACGTTTACCTAATGACACATTATACCAAATAGATCTTAACTAACTCTTAAGTGTCTCAATATCCTAACAGAATCAACTATGAATTTGCAAAATGAGATAAAAGTAAAATTGATAGGTCATAAAAAAACTTTACATGATCACTTAATTACAACTGGAAAAAAAAAGAATTTGATAGACACACATTTGAAATCCCATGTTTTAGACTCAAAATCTGAGAAATCATTAATGTAATGCCCTGAAATAGTTTTTTTTGAAAGAAATTAATAATAATACCCAAAATGTAACAAGTTTAACAATGTCTTAAACAAGAGGGTTGAAACAACATCAACAAGATCTCAATGAAAATTAGATAAACTTCATTAAACTGCATTTTCCTTTTTACAAGTAGGGATTTTGTTCCTTTGGACCTGAAATATAATGAGAAATTAATGGAAGAATCTAGAGGAAAAGTTGATCAAATTCATATCTTCTTATTACCAAACATACATGGAAAACATGATGGAAAGAATCAAGAAGAATGAAATATGAGGAAGAAAGTTAAACATGCTAATTCACAAAATCTTATAAAGGAAAAACTTGCTTCTTGCGAACTCTCCGTCGCTGAAAAAACATCTTACTGCCAACAACAACCAACCTCTTAAATGTCTTTCACCTCTTCTTTTATAATCTTCTTGAAGCTTATTTAAGATTAGAGTTAGGGTTTCATTTTCCCCTTTGTAGATATGAACTTAGATATGTGTGCCATCAACTGGGGCCCACTTTATAATCTCATAAATTTCTCTTAAAAAACAATTTTTCAAAAATAATTAGTTACCAAGATAGAAAATAGTCTCGACTGTAATTTAATTTGTAGGGGATTGTAGTCATGATTCCCACCATGGAAACCAAATACAAAGTGTTCTTTTTATCTCTACCTCTCCAACGAGCTCTCTTTTGCTCAATTTGGACATCAAAATCAAAAGTTATGGCCTCCAGAAGATAGAGACTCGGCAACCGTCGATTTGTCCATGTGAAATTTGAGCCCTTGATTTGTTAGTCCACCCCATTTATCCCACATGCATTGGGGAATAGTTCTCATATCTTGTTTATAAACAAAATGCATCCCCATATTATTTGTGTGTGAAAAAATAACTATGGAACCTTGCGTAGATTGTGCATAGTATATATTTTGGTTGTTATCTCATCGCCCATTCATCTATGTCCAATAAATATCATCCAAGTGTCACATAGGGATAGGTCCACCTCACTACCATGAATCATAATGTGATAGGTCCACCTCACTGCCACATGTCACAATGTGATAGGTCCACCTCATTACCACATGTCACCCAAGGATAGGTCCATATCACTGCCACATGTCCCAATATGGTAGGTCCACCTCACTGCCACGTGTCACCCATTATGGTAGGTCCACGTCACTGCCACATATCCCAATATGCCAAAGGAGGGGAAAGGGATAAAACTTAGGAATATAACGAATAATTTCATGAAATAAAACTTAGGACTTGTGGGGTTGCAAGGGTAGGGTGATGTAGAAAATTCATAAGATGGGCGGCCACATCTACATTCAAAAGTCAAAAATAAATTAAGTATAAGACTTAATAAAAACTAAGTGTAAAACTCAGTAAAATGACTAAGTCGTGAAGGGTACAATTTGGGTAATGTGGAAGTGGGAAGTGCAAGTTGAGTATTGCGGAAATGCGGGTTACGAGGTTAGGAGTTGAAGGTGGAAATGAGGGTATGGGCTCTTGCATCCTGGGAAATGCAAATTGAGTATTACAGAAATGGGGTTAGGAGTGGAAGGTGGAAATGAGGGTATGGGCTCCCGTGTCTTGGGAAGTGCAATTTGAGTATTGTGGAAATGTGAGTTGTGGGGTTAGGAGTGGAAGGTGAAAAAGAGGTTATGGGCTCCCACATCTACATTCAAAATTCAAATATAAACTAAGTATAAGACTCAGTAAAGACTAAGTGTAAAACTTAGTAAAATGACTAAGTCATCAGGGTGCAATTTGGGTAATGCGGAAATGGGAAGTGAAAATTGAGTATTGTGGAAATGCAAGTTGCGGGGTTAGGAGTGGAAGGTGGAAATGAGGGAAGGAATCCCGCATCCGCATTCATAAAAAATGACTATGGGTGATGGGTAGTAGTATAGAGTATGGGTAGTAGTGAAAATTACTAAGTATGGAGAGTAGAGAAGAAGGAGAATAAGAGAAAATGACTAAGTATGGAGTAAGGAGAATGAGACTAAGTATGGAGCATGGAGAGAGTAAGGAAAACAAGAAAAATGACTAAGGAATGTGGAGAGTAAGGAAAATGGTGAGGAGAGTAAGGAAAGTGTTGGGGGTATTGTGGAATGTGGGAGAAAATTGGCATATCTTGGGCATATAACCTTTGTTTTAGATTCTGTAAAATGTTGGAAGAAGTTGAGACATAGGACTATTCAATGAGAATTTGGACACAAGCAATTTCTTTTTTTCTTTTCTTCTCTTTTGTTTAAAATAAAAACCAGCCTTGTTGGTTTTGCATGAAAAACAATTGCAACACTAATTCTGAATTCTTAAAATTTATTGAATCTTCTTGATCAATAGGTAAAGGGTAGTTGGGACTTTCCAAATTTGAAAAAAAAATGGTCTCCATTTAATAAGTGTCATGAAAACACATCAACTATTAAAAAAAAAAAAAAAAACTTACTCAAATCACATCATTAATCCTAAGACCAGATCTTCTAATAATCATTTGTTTAAAATCTTTGTCAAACTTAATAAACCTACTCTCAAAAGACCATATCTTCTAATAAACCTACTCTCAAACGATTTTTCAAAGTTTTTTCAAAGTTTTTAATAAACAATGAAGGTACTCTCAAACTAATTAAGTATTCCAATTGATGAAGCTACTTTCAAACGAACTTTCAATGTTCTTAAATAAACAATGAAGCTACTTTCAAACTAATTTTCAGTATTTTTAATAAACAATCATATAGTTGACTTTTAAAATTATTAAACACTAAAAATTAAACAAACAAGACTTTTAAAATTATTAAACACTAAAAATTAAACAAACAAGAGGACAACCTGTTCATCCAATAATTATATTATTTTATTTTTTAATCAAACTCTTATATGCCGCAAGTTACCGAATCTAGAATCTTATATTTAAATTTATTAAATATAATAATCTTTATCACGTAAATTCCCCACTGAAAACTGAATGATACTTTATTATAACACACTATAGAAAAGCACCGCATATAACCACTTTTCCGGGCACATTCTTGTAATGCAATACACTCATAAGATGCCCACTATTCCGGGCCCAATAATGTAGTCAATTATTTATCTATTTTTGCATGGTCATTCCATCTCAATATTCTCAGGTGACTACTCTAACATTATCACCGAATACATGTGTCTAGTGCATTACAACCCGTCTTATAAGGTATTTTATTTTTACATAAAGATTATATCATTATTTGTCAAAAATTATTTGTCATAAAGACATTTTATCCAACTTATTTGTCAAAAATGTTATGGCATGGACTAATAAAAAGTTTAATTTATTGTGAGAACGAAATCTTATTTATAATTTCTTTTATAAAAATGAAAAGTCAAATCATCTTATTTTCAATTGAAAACTATATTTTGTATATGACAAAGACTATAAAAAAAACTTATCATTAAAAAAGGAATAATTTATATCAATTAACAAAATCTAACAAACACACCATTATATAGATTTTTAAAAAGGAATAATCTATATCAATTCAATTATGTAAAAGGGTTTTCATATGAAAAAAAAATTATTTGAATTATATATAAAAAAAAGTTTAACTTATCAATAAAATAAAATCCAACAAACACATCATTATATAGATATTAAAAAGGGAATAATGTATATTTATTTAATTATATTGAAAGGTTTTTATATGACTAATATTTTATTAGATTTATTTGTAAAAAATATATTTTTTTTGGAAGGACTTAAAATTCATTTTTTAATATTATATTGGTTGTGAAAATTAAACTATATTAATATATAATCTTCAATGTATCATAATTATTATATTAATGAAAATAATGGCAAAAAATATAATGATTTTTCAAATAGAATAATGATTTATTAATTATATAATGATTATGTTTCACTATTGAACTTTTCTTTTTCTCAATCATATGGTGTGTGTATGTACATACTAAAAAACCTAGATACAAAATAAAGAATCCTCAGAAGGTATATCGAACCGTGTTACTCTATGTAATGATTAATTCGTATTCTTTTTATATCATCTTAAGTGACATAAAAAAATATAAAATTTTGTGTAAAATTTTGTGCGTAGTTTAATCATTTTATGTTTTCATTCTTTCTTAGGTATATTTTCTAGTCAATTTTATTTGAAATTCGATCATAAATTGTTAGAATTGTAAATTTAAGTCGTTGATTATGTATAATTCGAGCACCCATAGGTTTTTTATGATGTTGAATCCATTGATGCATTCAAAAATGCAATTTAGACAACATAAATGGGTGATTTCATCCAGATTTATATTGTCGAATTTTGGTGAAAAATGYCAAAACATAGAACGTTTAAACAACATCCAAACTTTGACGTCATATAGCTTATCTTATCTAGCTTCTACAAATTCTAAAATTGATCACTCAACTTTTGTTTTAGTGGATATTCATGGTTAATTAGTAAAATTGTTAATTTTGTAAAGAAATAGGTTTAAGATTAAATTTTATAAAAAAAAAAAATTTAAAAATGTCTTTTTTAAGGCAAAAATTTATTATATGTATTTATAGAGAAAATGGAAATCATATTTTTTTTAGGTGCATTTCAGACTTTGTAAAACTAAAATAACACCAAAAAAAAAAATGGGAAGTGTATATTCCTTACAACTAACAATGTATCATAGTAATTGACATTCAAGCCCCAACTAAGTTTGAGACTAAACATGACAACTAAGAATTAAATAAGTCCTCAATCCTGTCTTTTTTCTCCTCCTTCTTGACCTCAATCTATTCCTAAAGAAAATTCCATAGAAATGATTCACAATTCATAATTCAAATTACCAACATTCATAGTAGGTATGGGATCCTCATCAAAATTAAAGCTTTCATATTCATGAAATCTATTTTGTCCTTCCAATGGAGCTTCTTTAACAAGTTCCATCCGCCAGGGGGGAACCCTATATTATTTGCTTCCTTACTAGCTTTGGAGGGGAGAGATGTTTCCTTTGTTGGCACTTGTGGACATGGATCATTGACCTTGTCTAATTTCGTTGTTTCTTGATTTTCTTCATTCTAATCATCTTCATTATCCGACAAGGGTTTCTCACAAGATTAACAATTTTTTATTTCGGTTTGAGTCATTTTTACCTTCTTGGATGAGCTCACACATGAGCACATGTATCCTAATGATGTCCTAATTGTTGACCAATCCAACTCCAACACATTGTATTCTCATAATCCAAGACCTAATCACATCTAAAACTTCGTTGTTTGAGAATCATGTTGTCTAATAGACCCTTACTAATGTCTATCTCAAAGAAAGTTTAGGAATATTTGCACAAACCCAATGTGACCCACTTAATCTATGTTTTTATATAACCATGCAAAGTATTCCCAACATCCTCAAAGACTAATATTATTTTTTTTTTTGAAAGAAACTGGGAAATATATTAATAAAAAGAACTCACAATAGCAAAATAATACATAGTCAAAACCAGCCTACTCTAGCTTTCAAAATTAGGCTGAGCATTATCTACATATATGTGTCATCCATCTATTTTATTTTTTACAAGTAAAATTCTAAAGCTATTCCAGTTGTATATCCTATAGAAGATTCTCGAGCAAAATACCCAAAAACACATGTTAAACTACAAAAACTAATTGTCTTTCATGTCAATTTCTTCTACTTCTAGTCCTGGAGGGAAAGCCATTCCTTATACTTATGGGTCGGGAGGGTTGTTCAAATCCAATACCACACGAGGAAGGCTCAGTGAAGAAGCTTATTCGAAAATCCTTGTTGTAGCACTGACTGTTCTTGGAGAAATTGGATGTTGATGCATATCTTCAACCTTTGTTCTGATGGCCCCGACTTCATCCTCAATCCTCTATCGCTTGTGCCTCTGTTTGATCAATAACTCCATGTTGGTAACTAGTTGTGTTTACAAGTTGTCCAGCCTAACCTAATGTGGATGGATTGGATTGTTAGTTCCAATGGTACATATTCCTCCTCTTGCACATCTCTATGCCATTGCTCATACCCTAATCTTTTGTTTTCCATTTCCAAAATGTGCAATTCAGATCTTCCTTGAGCTCCTGTAATATTGTGTTGCGAAGAGGACAGGTTATCTAGAACACCCAGCTACAAGAGTTTAATATTCACAAACCGTTGATACAAATTCACTTCGACGCCTTTCTCCAAGTCTTGAGCCATCTTTAATCCCCCGGATATACGTGCGAGCAACCGCCACCAACAAGTTTGTTGCATGGCAAAATTAGTGACCATTAACTATAATTTCCTTTCACATAATCAGAGGATCCAATTTGGGACAAACATATCATAAATGTTGAAGGTGGATGAGGTTGGTATTGTACAAGATGATGCCATACGCTTTGTGTGAAGTATGTGATCCATGAATGAGGGATCATTCTAGTCTGCGGGAGGGAGGACTAACTAGAGATGAGAATAGGGCCACATGCGTATTCCAATGGAAAGGCAAGTGAATGCATGATGGGGGAGGGATCTAGAGGTTAAAACTCGTGACACGTGCTCTTCAAAATGGATGCAATTCATATCCAAACTCAAATATGATAAGGTAGGGATGACGTGATGTCGATTAAGGCTTGGAGAATGTAATGGGGGCCTTTGGGGGCCTATCCACAAAGAAGTATACGGTGTCATGTAGAACGGAATGGAATGGAAGGAGAGGTGATCTTTGATGTGAAGAGTTCATATTTGGTCACGGGTGGCTACGTTTTCTTGAGAGTTCGATATGGTATTGTTGGATCTAAGCACATGGAACGAGAGGAAAGGTGACAAGGTTTCCAATTCTTTGTAAATTCTTATGAAAATGTTTCAGAGTTTCATGTTGTGCGGAAGATAATTTTTGTGAACATGATTAATTACCACCTTCAAATCACCTAGAATGGTTAAAGAGTTTAGATCTGGTTTCCTGGGAAGGGGCAATCCCTGAAGGAGGGCATATGCTTTTGCCTGGTTATTTGTTTCCATACCAAAACTCCATGAAAACGTAAGCTCTTGGTTTTCTCCTAGGGAAATGATAACCCCACCCATGCCTGCCACCCCAGGATTACCTTTCAAAGCACCATCAAAACTCAGAATATTCCTATCATGTTTCTTCATCTAATCTGCAAACTCCGAGCTTGAAATGTGAAGCTTCCATTAACAAATTGGAGGGAGGGAGGGGGAGCAATAAAAGGTCGAGTCATGTCTCTAAGAATGAGGGCATTGAAGATGAAGCATGCAAGAATTTTCATCCACTGGTAGCTTCGGAAGGCCAGTATCCTGCAGTTTTCTCTGGCTGAAATGTTCTATCAATTGTCCCTTGCACCTGTTAGCTACTAACTGAGGGAGATTTAGGACTTCTGAGAATATAGATTTATTTCTAGCTAACCATATTTCCTAGGTGACAAACTTGGGAATGACCATGAATATATATTTGAAGAGTTGTTTATTCATTAGAAAACCTCCATACGAAGCTTGCCACAGACTAAAACATTGGACAAAGGTGAGAGCCCAATTTATGAGTGGGTACAAATTTTGAAGCATCGTGGCCCAAACTAAATGTGCGTAGGGACATTCTAGAAACAGATGCACAACGTTTTCCTCTTCTTGCTTATATAAAACACACCAGAAGGGTCCTTGGATCCCTCTTTTTTGTAAATTTTCCCCTGTGAGGATCTTCTCATGAACTAGCATCAAACAAAATATATTAATTTTATGCAAACTATCTGTATCCCAAATTCAGGCCCACAAATTCAACCTGGGCGACAGAGGAGATTGTTCCATAAGAGTGTTGTATCCAGCCTTAACTGAATAATGCTCATTATCCCATCCACAAGAGTACTTGATAGAGCGATGGGATGGAGCACAACCTTTAAGTTTCATACTGAGAATTTGGAAAATCCCTTTAATATGAGGAGGAAGATTATCCAGATGCCAGCCCACCCACGATCCTGTTGAATTCCATTTACATATATCAAACAAAGTGGAGATTCATTGATTAAAACACCATTGAAACAATGGAAGAAAAGAAAGATCCTCATGAAGAGATGGATTTCCCATAATATTGTATGTCCAAGAAAAAAAATTACGGTCGTTTCCAGGAATCCAGGTGTTTTTTCTTTGAGACAGAGGGAGGGAGGCCTTCAAGAGCTTCCATATTGGGGAACCTGATTGTCGAGGCAAGGGGGAATCTAGACATCGGAGCCTATCTCTTGAAAAGTATTTGTGCAGCAATGCCTTTTTCCACCATTCCAATTTTTCGGATACCAATCTCCAAAGGATTTTTACCCCCAATGCCAAGTTAGGTAATTTTGGGTCAAGAATTCACAATCCCTCATAGATCTTTGGAGCTCGAACTATCTGCCATTTTACTAGGTGCAATATTTTAGTGTCAGTCTCCCCCCTCCCCCTCCAAAGGAGTTTGCGAATTTCCTGGGCAATAGTTGATTTAACACTAATCGAGGCCGGTAAAGAGTAAAAATGGACGATTGGAAGGGTAGAAAGAATCGATTTGATGAGCACCACCTGCCTGAAGAATTAAGCCACTGAGATCCCCATTGAATAAATTTGGATTTGGTCTTGTCTCTTATTAGAATCCAGACATAATTGGGAATATTTTGCAGACAAATGGGGATTCTCGAGTATTTGAAGGAAGTTTGGTTTTCTTGCAAAGGGAATTGGAAGATTTCGGCTATGCTTGAGGCCACTCTGGAATTAGTGTTCCAAACATAGATGTGGATTTTCTACCTATTTATCTTGCCTATTGAGGCCTTCATGAATTCCATGATAATTTCTTTGAATCTCTTAGCTATAATTGTGGATTCCTCTCCCATCAAAAGAGTGTCATCAACAAACTAGGAATGATTAACTCTTTTTACACCTTGTGTCATTTTAATACCTGGGATGTTTTTGGATAGACAGGATTTTTCCAGCTGCCTACTCAATAATTCTTCCATGGGGATATAAAGAATAGGGGAAATAGGGCATCCATTTCTAATACCTCTCGAGATCTTAAAGAATTTGGTTGGCCTTCCATTAATCAGAGGAGAGATCCAAGGTTACCGGATGCAAGCTAATATCCAGACTAGAAAATTTGGGCCAAAACCAAACCTTGTTAGAACAACAAAAATAAATCTATGCCTTACCCTATCAAGAGTGTATTCCATATCCAGTTTTATGACCATCCCTTTCTCCCCTCAAATTTTTCTAGAGTGGATCGCTTCTTGAACAAGCAAAATATTGTCAATCATTTGTCTTTTATCCACAAACACTCCTTGATTAGGAGAGATTAGTTTAGGGAGGTTAGGTTTGATTCTATTTGCAATGATTTTTGAGATAATCCTATAGGAGACATTGAAGAGAGAAATAGGTCAAAAGCAAGCAAAAGAGGAAGGGTTGTTCTCTTTAGGGATGAGTGATAAGAACGATGAGTTGGTACTACCTCCCATTCTTGTAGATTTTTGAACATATTGAATCATGCAGATCAAATATTTTTTAATTATAGACCAACAACAAAAATAGAAATGTGTTGAGAGTCCATCTAGCCCGAGGGGCTTTATCTGGATTCATATATTTCATTACCCCATATGCTTCTTCTTCTTTCACTTGTTGGATAAGCTTAGAATTATCCTCCACATTAACAATCTCGGGAATGTTGTTGAGAAGGTTTTCTTGGGCCTTTTTGTCTCCTTGTTCATTCTCCATGTATAGGGATTCATTATGTGATTTTGTTGCATGTTTAAGATGTTATTTCCCTGAAATGTTGTGTCCCTCCTCATCCTTAAGCTTTGAAATTCTATTTTTCCACAAGCGAGATTTATCTTGTCAATGGAAAAACTTTGTGTTACGGTCCCCAACCTATTGATATTATGGTAGTTGCGGGAGGTATTTACCTCCACGTGTAAACCTGACGAGGATAGAATACTCGGGGAAGCAAGAAGAAACCCTAATCAGTTGGCTAATAACCCTAGAAGACTTGTCGACTCAAGAAGATAATTTATATTAGGTTATTAGCCTCCAAGAGAAGAAGTCAGCCAGAAATAATAATATATACTGAACACACAGATACCCAGAATGAGAATTTGGCCCAGGCAGTTAGCCAGAATCAGTATAAATACAGGAGGCCAGTTCTCATTCTGGCAGGCAGTCTCAGAATTACAGAGCAGCAACTTGTGTGCACTGCAGTGCCCAGTCTTGTGTGCAGATTTGAGGAGAGTTTCCATTGCAGATGCTACAGCTAGCAGATCATGTTTGGCTTGGACTATCTCTTGGCTAGGGTTTGGAACATCTAATCGGCTCTTGTTGGTGCGCTATCCTTGGGGAAAGGTGCACTACCCTTTGTTTGGCTATCTAGCCTAGGGTTTGCTTCCGGAGTGATTCTCTTTCAAGGTTAAGGTGCTCGAAGGGTGGCTTCGGCCTATGGTTGGGTGACAATAGAGATATTGTCAATGGTAAAACGAGCACATCCATTATATTCTAACAGGTTATGGGCCCACGCCTCCTTCATTCAATCTAAACATTGGAAGGAAACATAGCCACTAGGATATTGAGCTCGTTGAGGAACTGTCGCTAGGGTTACTAGTAGAAGCAGCTTCCAAGACACTGTCGCTAGGGTTACTAGAAGGAGCAATTGCAGAAACCCTAATCCTCTCGTTGAGTCACCTTAAGTGAAGGGATTGACCTAATTTTTGGATAGATCAGTGCACCCTAGCCTAGCGCATCTCCTGATACTCTCAGCAAGCCAAGACGTCAAGTTTGAGTTTCTGATCAAATCTAGGGTTGACCAAGTCAAAGAAGCCATGACTTATTCTATGAAGTCAGAGAACAAGTTAGATGGAGCCTCTAACTTCAGAGCGTGGAAGACAAGGATTGACCTCATCCTTTCCAAGAATAAAGTGTTGGATATCGCGAAAGGAAAGATCGTGGAACCGGTGTTTTAAGAAGGAAAAGAGAAGGAACCACAGAACGTTGCAATTATGGAGAAGTTCAAATACAGTGACATCAATGCCATGAGTATCATAGTGGACTTTGTAAAATACCACTTGATACCCTACATATCTCATCTTGACTCATCGAAGAAGATGTATGATGCCCTAACAAACCTCTTTTTGGTCAGAAACATTGGACAAGTCATGAGTCTAAAGAATGAGCTTTGTGACATGAAAATGAATGATGATGACATCATAACATCATACTTTGTGAGAATATCTCAGTTAAGAGATCAACTACAAGCTATTGAAGAGATCATTTCAGAGAAGGAATTGGTAAACATAGTACTCAATGGTCTTCCCAAGATGTGGGATGCATTTGCCGCAAGCATGAACATAAGAAAGGAGTACCCAACATTTGAATAACTTTGAACTTGTTGTGCTCAAGAAGAATCAAGGATCAGTGCAAAAGAGAAACCCCAAAAGAAGTATGATGATCAAGCCTTCACAGCAAGATTCAAGAACTTCAGGAACAAAAGGAATTTTGTCTCAAGGAGGAAGCCAAATCAAGAGAAAGACTTTTCAGAAATACAATGCTTCAACTGTCGAAAGTATGGTCACTACAAGAATCATTATCCCAAACTAAGGAAAAGGAAGGAGAAACATGAAGCATCAGTTGTCGAAGAAAAGGAACCTACAAAGAAGACTAAGCAAGATGAAAGAGACTTCTTCTTGTAAAGGTAACAATACTCTTCTTATTTCCTGTACATATCTCGTTTGTATCATCTATGTACATATCTTGTATATCTATCCCTTGAAAGATAATGTACTCCAAGAATAACTATACCTATGGAAGAACAACAAGATAAGGATTGATATCATTAGATAATACACATGAAAGGATGAAATAGTCGAATCAATCATGAAAAGACTCAGAAGAAGCAAAGACAGAAAGAAGTCAGAGAAAGACTTATAACATTTTTGTAGAAGACAACAAGACGGAAGCATGGACTCTGTTAGACATAGAGAGCCAATTATATATTGCAGAAGACAATAAGGATGCAGACGGAAGCATGGACTATGTTAGACGGAGGGAGCTGATTATATGCACTCATACATGAAACAAGGATTAGGAGGGAGCTAATCCTATGATCCATTAAAAATAATGAAGTATGGTAGCAGCCATGAAAGACAGTACGTGTTCAGTTCAACTGCAGAAGAAGTCTTCTTCGAAGAGAAGCCTTAAAAATATCCCTGGTTTTCCATCCACATCCGTGATCCTATGATGAAAGAAAGAAATGGAATATTTAGGGCATGGAATCTATAAGAAACTCCATGGACCCAAGAGCTAAAGAAAAACATTAGGAAGAACATGAAGACTCCAAGAAAGAAAGAGAAGCTAGAACAACCAATCATTATATTAAAAATCACAATATTACCAGCCTGATATGAACTCAATAAAAGCAATCAAGCAGAGGAACTGAAAGTC